>JTDE01000664.1:29882-53670 GCA_014338405.1 Paragonimus skrjabini miyazakii
CAGTCACGAAGCGCGACGCCAAAAGCAGAAGTCTGTGGTCCTGGTTGTCTGTTCATATCACGACTTCATGCATCTGTGATCTGCTGTATGCACACTACTGTTGGGAGTTTCGTTTATCCCAAGTGACCTTGTTGTTGTGTAATTGTGCCTTCAAGCTTTGTGTGCTATCTCACCAGTTAAGCGCCAGTTCCAGGGCACCTTAATTGACACTCTGGTGTACCCAGTATATAACCATTACCGTTTATTTTGAAAGTGTTCTTTCATGAGTGTTGTATCGGTAGTGTAGAAATCGGAAACAGTAGTGCAGTGTAGTGTGCCAGGGAGCACAAACGATCGTTAGGAAAGGTAGGCTATATCAGGCTGCATGGTGTGGCAATTGATTGTGCAATGCCACATATGGATGTATGCTGGCTTGGGATCAACTGTCCAGTCAGAAAGGTCACATGTTCCAGATGCCGACAAAGGCAAGGTTACGAGCGCACTGGCGTGCTGCAGATGATGGGTCATGTAAATAAACTCGCCGTGTACACGCACGTGTTGTCTGTGAGTGCACACTCAACAGGACACACGTCCCCAAAAGTAAACAAAGCCCCAAATTATGTGCCTAAAGATGCCATGTGTTTGCAGTATGCAAATGGTTAGTCCAAAACGAGGACACTTGAGAAGTGGTAAGTGATTCTACTGTATGTGACGATCACAAGAGCATGAGAGAATGGGTCCACTCGACAGCCCATGTTATGGAGGATTTAGTTCATGGCGGCTGTCTGGCTTTCATGGTCACCTACCATAATTCTGTCATGACCCATGATCATTTTGGGCTTGATGAATGAAGTGTGGTTTGGTACTCATCTCTCCGTAGACTAGACGACCAAGATTGCAGTTTTCTCCAAGGTGTGATCTAGCACGACTGCAGAATATGCGTAAGGCTTTTTGTTTGCCACCGTTACCAAGACAAAAAGTTCGGAGATCTGCTCATCCACTTTGTGAACTCCAGACCTTACGTCTTAGAACATCGTATTGAAGCTAGGTGGGACATATCTAACTCCCGGGTCGTATGCGCCCCCGACAGAGAAAACGATTGTTGAAGAGTAGAAAACCGATCAGCCTCTGAAAATCACGACCATCTAGTGTGTGGCAAAGTTTGCCTATTGATCAGTATTACACGTTGGACGCGTACAAGGACATAATCGTTCCTCCTACTAGAGCCAAAGGGTTATCCATGAGCACGTTCCTCAGGACTTGATATTAACCGGAGAGCCAGCCTTCCACCAATTAGTAAAATGGGGACGGTGGCAGTCAAATACAGAACTTCCAACCCATTGAGGCGAAATAACGTGTCGATGAAGCTAACTGACTTGTCTATGTATGAGCAGAACGTTTGTACTGTTCATAGTTCCTAGTGCGTCGCAGTGGACTGCGTTCAAAATGAACAAATGACACTTTTTGAAAACAATGAGAGCTGCATTACGATTTCATTCACCATTGAGTGAGTCCACCCAAGGTCAGATGAAGCTGTTGTCAGTGACTGTTGAACCGGATCCAAAAATGAGTCAGAATGTAAGAAATGAACAGTGATTGAATTTTGTCCGGGTTTAACTTATTGGATTTCGTAGACAGTACTGTTGTATTATGTTTATGGTGACCATGAATGACCACGAACATTGTCTATCAAATGTCAAATTCAATCCAGCTGATACAGCCTCGGATTATCTGTCAGAACAATCAATTCATTGACACTGCTGAAGCCGCCAGCTACAGTATCATGTGACTGCTGGCCAAGTTTAGACTTCGATGAGGTTACCACTTCATCCATTGCTGTGAGGAACACGGGTTTACTGCGGCAGGACAAACTCATCGAGTGTAATTACGTGTTTAGAACACTACACCAATGCTATGTGCTAGAAACTGAAGAAAATTAACTACCTAGGCGGGTCTGATGATCGAGTCCAGTGATAGTCAATCGAAGGCATTAAATACGTCAAGGAAAACTGAATAAGTGGGACAAAATGTAGATCAAAAATACTACAGCAGTGTGCCAAGTTCTGAGATCGTTTCGAATGCTGTTATCTTGGTGTAATTGAGCGAAAAGGTATAGACATGTGTTCCAGCGGCCAACCAATATCCTATGAAGAAGATGCCCCAAAGTTGACGACAAAGTAAAATGCCCCAAGTGGCTGGAACAATTTAGGTTGATTATATTTATGGCAAGCAGTCAAAGTGTGCTGGTGGGAAAATCCTTCTTTACAATGATCGGACTTAATCAGTTTGTACTACAGAGTTGCTGACAGGATGAATTACAGGAACTAAGCTTGTGGACTGTAGGCTGTATAAAGTCTCAAACAGCATACTCTGATTCTACAGCTAGGACTTACATTTGTAAACTAATCTGTCTTGGTGTTTTTGGCTTCAGTCTATGGGTTTCGTTTGAAAAGTCAACCTTCTTCATCAGGAGTGACTGAGTTCTGATTGATTAGTCTCTTGGGGTGGCAAGCCTTGCTTTCTGACTACTAGGTAACTAGTACAAAGACCAAGAAACATGCAACATAACTGGACGAAAACAGTAGAGCGTGAGGCAATTGCATCAGCTAGTCTTACTGGAAACCCTCTCCTAAATCTCTACACGCGAGTTGTCAGAGTAGCTTGGCCTCGGTCGAAGTTTTTGCTTAGTGGATGATGTTGGGCTTGGGCTTTCAGCTGTTCAAGTTGAACTGCAGGACTGTTCTAAAAGAAGGCGACTCATACAAGACGATTTTGTTGTGTAAATAGCTTGTAACAACCCAAAATAGACATCTGCTCCGGGAAGATGGAACAGTTTTATATTCTCATAGATGTACACTTTGTGAGAATAAAGTATATCTGTCTAAGAGAAGTCCACGTATATTCCCTGTAACACATTGTGTGTTCCATTTGAATGCGGTGATTTGGCGTCCGGTTCACATCAAGAATCTTCGGACTTCATTCTTTAATCGTGTCAAGTGCAAACTCAACTTGGCCATTCTGAATGCAGTTGTACTTTGATGGTTGTCGTATCCTCTCTGGACCGTGCTTGCATGTGTTTCGACCTGGTATTGACTGGTTGACCTACTGACTAATCGACCTTGTGCATGTGCTTGTACGTGTAAGTCTAGGTCAACGTACTCATAATGCACCGTCGGCGAAGAGAACGAGTACGCTAGGCTCAGGTAGGTCATACCAGCATATCCGTTCTGTTTTTGTTAATGATTGCATCGACCAAGACCATGGTCGTTTGGCAACTAATCTGCTCCTCTTTTCAGATCCTGGGGTGTCTGTGATCTTCAACCTACTCTTTTCTTGAGCTATTTTGGTGTATTGAATGATGAATCGTCTGTCTGTTCTTTTCGTAGTTCAAATTTGGGTTTTGTTTTTCAACTTTATCCTCTCTTGAATGCAATAGCATGCATTCGTATACTTAAATGCTTCTTGTATTACAGTTTCCGTATCTTTCTTCTTAGTATAGATCTTGTCATTGCAGTCGCTCACTGTTAATTTTCCGAAAGATAAGGGTTTCCTTTTCGTGTTAGCCATTCAATTGGCTAACCAGCATTGACCAGCTGGACACAAAGGCCTCACTCACACACTTTACTGTATCGGGTTATTCTACCATTTTATGGAATTGTACAGATGCACAACCATTCTGGGATGTTGTAATGTAATATACTTGCAATGTATGTGCGCCAGACAATGAGTTACTGCTTGAGTTAAGACTGTGGTGAATCTGGCAAGGGAGGTCTTCGTCCAAAGCCAAGTCACCTTCAAACCACCAAACGGATACCACCACCTTGCTTTGTAATAAAATACAAACAGTTTTCCGATGTCATGCCAATAGCATTCCAAACTACTGGGACTGTTCAACTTATTGTACTGCATCGCTAAAACCGACGTTGTTCCAGCGCTTACTCTAGGTATCTGTGATCACATGTGATTCAGACAGTTAGAGTGTTCACATTAGCCACAGATAATCTACATACACCACGTGATTGAGTAGCTGCAACACTCCCCTTACGCATGTTCAAAGTTCCAGTCTTCCTTCTGGCTGGATATCGCTTCTATTCGAAGTAGAAAAGAGAAGTTTCTTTTAATATCCTTTTCGATACTCTTCTGTTTGTTAGACTGCTGTTGTATCCCACCGCGAGTTGGGGTACGTTAAAGATGTGTTGTGTTCCATCGCATAGTTTCTACAAGATGATGAATCCTCTCTCATCCTTCTGAGAACTTCATCCCGTTTGGAGTGATCGGAATCGCAACAATGAAGCGTCAGTTCTTCATCTTGGGTATTGTTTAGCTCTCCTTCCAACAGACTTCCCAACTAACTCATTTCAGAGGGAATCACTACACTGGAATTTTGTTCTCAATGGAGTCTGTCAACGATGCATCTCTTTGCCAATCAAACCCGAAATTTCTCTTCGAAAGGGACTGCCTTAAAAGTCTGTCGGAATACAAACGCTACGATCGGTTGAGAATGATGTTTAAGTTATATGTACCCTAGCTCATACTGCCTCTCAGCTGTAGTTATTTCGCACCCAGTATTGTGTATTATCATTGCTAGTGGTTTAATTATGTTCACATAAAAGAACTACCTACGCTGACCACTGCGCTGTGCTTTTACACATGTGTGGAAAAGCGAACTTCCCAAATTAAAAATTTGCTAAGAAACTCCGAAACCATCACTAATCCATTAACTATTTCCTTTATGGTGACTTATCCATTGTGTATAAGCTATTTCGGCTAGGGTTCCCACCATGTGTTGGAATGTGTTGTTTCTAACTACACCGCCAGCCGACAGATGAACTTCAGGAGGAGCACGGATTCTACCTCACCCAGTAAAGTGTAACTTACTAGTCCAACTGTGTTCATTTCGGCATCCTATCAACCATGCAACACAGGCTTGATTCTACTGCTTCATCGTGTCTGTTTTTACCACGATCTATAGTGTGAGGAAAGGTTCTACCGTCAGCGCAGCTTAGTAATTTGATTGCATCTGATTTCACTGGGTGCTGGTGTTGAATCAGTGTGGCCTAGACCAAACCCACATCCGGTTTGCCGAAAGTAACCAATCCTCAGTAGGTACATAGAACATGTTTTTAACACACCAAGTTTAATTGGATATATGACATTTCCATGCGGCCTAATGCTTCATACCTGATACCAATAGTTTTCGTGGTCCGCCTCAACCAGTTGGTGTGCGATGTGCGGTTATTAATCGTCCGGCAGTGCAAGTGTAATAACCTCATCTCTCTTAGCGAACATGGTAGCATTGTGGGCCAAGAACGAGTGGCTCGATACTTGTCTATCCAACAAATCGATACAAGTAGAATATACTTAAAAAACATCTGCACATAACGATGAAGTTGCCAATGTCAGGTCCGTGTCTAGAAAACGTTATATTTTGCCAGAACGCTCACCACGGTTTCTTGCATTTCCTCCTCAATCACCTCAGTACGTGCATCCGCCCGTTTGCTAATGAGTAGTATGATTCGATCGTACTTCTCCTCTTCTTGGGCGTATGTTGAGGCCGGCTGAGCATCGCTAGTTGTTTCTTGCATCGAAACAGACCCTCTGAATCTTCCTGTTTGTTTGCATTCTTTCGGCCGGTTCGATCTGAATTAGTTTGTGATACGAGGTCTATCATGATCCCAACGTTGACACAGCGTGGTCGTCAGCCAGCTACACATCCGTCTGACAGACCGTAAAGATAATTTTTGTCGCAGGCCATAAGCCTGTCTCATGATGTAGCCCAGTGTAAATTGCGTCCAAGTAACTCATTAGGGGGTTACTTTCTGTCGTTTAACTTTGCACGCATTTATCCTTGTTTGAGTTTATGTCATTGGGACAGTCTGTAATCAGTGAAGGTAGTCGATTTTCCGAACAATCGACCTACGGGAGGTTCCCTGTTGACAGGGTTGGTTTTGCCACGTGTGCGGATAAAATCAGTCCAGTTTCCTTCACTTTGTTCAAGAGTGCGGCCTGAAAGGGTTATGTTTGGAAATCTGAACAGGGAGTTAGGAAAATTCGTGTGACTTAATACGATATGGTGGTACATTGCTGTTGCGTAGAAGTTTTTGAATTCTCTTACCGGCAAAGGCAGCTCCATTTTATGTACAAATTATTTCTAGTATCCCGCGGTTCACAGAGACAGATCGCATTCTGTTAACCGTAGAACCCATCAGTCAAAACAGATGACATGTTGCGACGTGTTAACATTTCGTTTGCTGTTACTAATCGCAAACGTAAAACATGTAAACTGTATGCGTCAGGCAACTAAGGACAAACAATGAACTGTCACATGTGTGTCATGTCATCAGGGTCACGACAGTCCAGTAAGTTGTCTCAGCCACTGCGTGTTGACGTGCGTGAAGGGATATACTTTAGTCCATTCGGACTGATCGTCAGTCATCAGTAAATACATCAGTCCGCTGCTCAGTCTAAAATAATGTGTGTATTCAATGTCCTGATACCTATGATAGACGCCACGATTATGTTGGATCCGGTCGACTGTTCTATTGGTATATTTTGCAGAGTCCGTAGACACTTAAGTATCGTTTGCAATCTGGCGTCAACCTCGTACAAAGCGTTCATTACTTTCATGGGCATGACTTAAGTCACCGGATAGCTGCTAGAACATCTAAAGTGCAGTAGGCGGATCAAGAAAATACAACCTTTAAGTAGACTCAATCAGCCGGTTTTAATCAATAGTAACTTCTTAAAGCTGTCTGTTTGTTAAGAAAGGCATTTTTACCGATAGTGCAGGGCCTCTCTCTCTCCATCAACCGCCTTACCTGATCGCTACGAATAGGCGTTAAGTTTAAGTTCAATAATTCTGGTGGCTGGATGATTATCGTCGAAATAGTTGAAAGAACGTCACTCAGTGCACTGGCTGCGGAGTGGCCGAACCCAGTGACTTAATAAAGCTTGCAATTATAGGCACTTAAAAGCAAGTCACATCTTTACGTCCTCTGTGAGGACATCGGATTCCATTCTGTTGTACTAATAATGTCAACAAACGTTTTCAGTTCGCATGAATTCTAAACTCTTGTCCTAGACATATCGGTGAAAACTTTTAATCCCAAAAATCACTGACAACACCCGCAATTCTGACCGGTTATGTTTTTACCTAACTGATTGCAAAATTTGAGACACGAAAATAGTTGGTCTGGTCCATCCACAGCAAAGCATGGTACGGATATGCATCATACTGAAATATTAACAGCGTTCAACACGTCTTGCGCATTGACATTTCGTTCGCATCTCATCGGTTACTTTTGCGAAATTAACATGCACATTATATAGTGAGGGGGCAAGCAGCTAGGCAAAATCGATCTAGTCATGTCTGAGACAGTCAATCAGGTGATCAAAGCGGAAGCAGCAAGATGCAACTGAAACGTACTCATTATCAAGAACGTGAAATAGAATTGCTGTGAGTCGAACGGGTAATAGGAGTCCAAAGAGAGCGAGAGATGGTTGTGCTGTCTGTGCCATTACAAAGTGGACCCAAAGACCGCCTTTAGAGTGTTATTCAGACCCAAACTAAAACAGGCTCTCAATATTGCGGAAGCTGTCTCAATACATCGGCTGAATCCCACCTTGTGCGCCCAGAAACATTTGATGACTAGCCTTGCGCTATGCTGGTAAAAATGCAACTAGTACTCTTCGATTCCATTTTACGTTCGTACTTTTTCTTTTTCTAAACCCAAACCTTTTAGACCTGTGTATTCTTCATACAAACTAACAACTTTTGAACCACCACTATCCATTCTAAATGCATATTGCGTTACCGTTTTTTAATCAGTGTGAATCGACCTTCTTAATTCTGTTTGATCTGTATGAATTTTCTAACCATATCTCACTAATTCCATTCAATCTGTATGGATTTTTGTTTTGTTTCGAACCATCTCTCGCTCTCTTTGGACTCCTATTACCCGTTCGACCCACAGCAATTCTATTTCACGTTCTTGATAATGAGTACGTTTCAGTTGCATCTTGCTGCTTCCACTTTGATCACCTGATTGACTGTCTCAGACATGACTAGATCGACTTTGCCTAGCTGCTTTCCCCCTCACTATATAATGTGCATGTTAATTTCGCAAAAGTAACCAATGAGATGCGAACGAAATGTCAATGCACAAGACATCTTACACGCTACTATTGGCCTTTTTCAAGTTTATCAGTGGGAACCAGTGTTTCATAATATTAACGGTTTGTACGAGTCGTAGTTTGCAAGAAAAGGATAGTCGCCTAATGCCTCATCGCTTAATGCATCACTGAATACCCTTCGTTTTAACAAAGTTTACGCACAAGGCACCAAATTGTATACAACGAGGTTTGCAAGGCAGAAGCATGCCAGAGATAGGGATGGCACAGCGACAATCCTAGAAATGACGGATTGTCGGCCACGTTTATAGGTATTGGTGCATGAAGAATTTATTAACGTTAATCGTCCAACGTGTGCAAGCCGTTAGTATCAAAAAATGTCCGAACGAATGAATGGAACAAACAAAGAAATCATTTTCGACATGTTCAGTCTTAATGTATTTTATTGAAGATGATCGGACATCATGATTAGTATATGGAATTGCTCGAATTGCATGGGTTTGTAAGTAAAACTTCCATTCGATTAAAAGCCACAAAAATAAAGACTATTTTACTAGGCTGTATGTAATCACTCAGGAAATCGAAGAGGCTCAATTGATACCGAAGTGCAACCTTGTAAACCATGTACAGTATGCATACTGTGAGCAGTGTCTTTAGTACAAACACAAGATACTTCCTCAAGTTTCAGTTTGAACTAGGTGTGACTAGAGTTGACGATGGTCACGTCGTGTACCATCACAATAGATGCGTTCTGAACCATCAGATTGTATGACAAAAACAGTCGGGTTACACATCTATAATGTCGTATACGGTTATTAATACTGCTTTCGTAGGTGAATTGACGCATCCTCCACATGTGTTCTTGGAAAGGACGGTTAAATTTGAGGAACAGAGACTGAAAATTCGCAACCGGTTTATCGTAAGCTTGAACTTCATTTCACCTGTCGACTTCGGCGTTGAATACACTGGAATGTATAAGCTTTCTCGAGTTTAGGCTTTTCTTCCATCATTTTGACCACATCCAAAAGGCTTGGCAGACACCTGAACCGTTCACAGTCGAGTAGTTCTGGTCGGCCCCGACCTACTGCACTCAGTGGTGAATTTCGCTTCCTGTTGCCATGCGGAACACCAGCAGCGCACTCCCACGTCAGCGGAACTAGCTGTCTACTGTACGTTCGTGGGATTACCTGACATGTACAAGTTACGCAAATGCTTTAGTGAAACTGTGCTGGGTTCGGTTAGCAACACACTAATATCAATCTCTCTGGGAACAAACTGCCCTTCGCCCTCTTGGTTCACGGAATCGGAGTAACTATCCGCTATAACACTGCGGCTTATATTAAGTACGGACTCGCAATCAACTTAACGATTAACATTTTTTTGCTGGCTTCTTCAATGATTGCGGTTTCCAGCTCAAATACATGTTTGCTTGAAACACTCGAGTCATATGTCTAATTATCTCACATTGATGGCAAATGGCCTGTTTACTGACTCACTGGTTGGCAAAAAAGCACGCAAACACCTGGCTTGAATGCCCCCAACGGTAAGACAGTTGAATTTGGAAAAGCGTGAACAGCATCGTCGTTCGTCTGCTAGGGCAACGTTGAAGGGTGATATTTCTCCCTTGTCCAACAGTGGGGTATACTTTCTTCCAGGTTAAAGTCTGTTCGTCGTCGGACATCAGTATTTCATTCACATATATGTTCCAGATATCCAAAGTCAAACACTATAGCTTAGTTGCAGGAATCTCATAATAACGACCAACTGGCACAGTCTGTCGAATAGTTATGCTGACGTCACTTACACACTTATCTAGGACCTGATGAAGTCTCCATAATCACTATCACTCAGTACATATATATTTAGACATCCGCTGCACAATAAAATTATCGCACTAAGTGTGTCAATACAACTCATCTTATCGTAGACGCATTAAGCCATTTAAAAGTCACCGGTGAAGAAAGTCTAATGGTAAATTAGCTTAGTTGATCTTTGAAAAACAAGTATTTAGTTGCAACACAGATGACCGTTTCGAACAATTAACAAAGGTCTGCTGTCAACTGTTCAAGGCAGATAGTTTTAGTTTCTCATCTACAGTACCCTAAGACTGCGTAGCTAAATTTACTACCATAATTATTTCTTCCAAACTAGCATAATAAAACTCGGTGATCCAGAGTTCGGCACCTTAAACAAATTATAGAGCTTAATTCTGTGAAAACTTTAATTTGCTGAGAAATAGTAAGTGGTTTGTTTAATGGAAATTAGGCCTTTTTCACAATTGACCAATGTTTTCGCATTCAGAGAGATTTTTTGAAAGGATGATTTTGAAAAAAGGCACTAGACTAAAGGCTCGCTTTTGTTATAACTCGTCAGGTTCTGGGCATGATTGTGAATCAACCCCTGGTCTTGTGCTTTTTGTGACAATCTCGTTGACTACCATGCCATTGGTTTTAGTTTGAACACCACTGAAAGAGCATAGCTGAATACTTCTGTTATGGCTAGTGCTAGGAATGTCTCATCGCTTTGTTTGGAGACTCATTTGGCGCCTGGTTACTCCGGTTGATAAACACCCAATTAAAACTACTCGGTCAAGTCGATATCTCTGAGTTCATTGAACTTGGGTTACTTGTGAGTGGCCAGAGGCTTGACTGATTTAATCTGCAAGTCATTCACAACTGATCGCAGCTTTTGATTTCCCTTAGAGGTTCTAGCCAACTAGAGTTAAAACCCCGATCGTGATAGGTGTTGAGATCTAACAAGAACCAAACACGATTTTAGTGTCTTGTTTCAAACGGGGCTGGTTAGAAAGTCTACTTGAACGCGAATACTGTCAGTAAATATGATTAATGTTCAGGTTAAATTAGTATATCGCTCAAACTCTTTTCGAGGTTGCTTTGATACTATCGAGGTCTGGTAATAGCTTGTTATTTTACTCTGAGGTCCCGGACGGGTTAGATTGGACTACGGCTTAGTGAACGTGACAGTCAGCGAAGAGATTGAATTTAACGGTTTCTTTTTAGAGCACTTCAAGTGTAGTTAAAAGATTGGAACCCATTTTATCGTCTCACAGAAAGTAGTTGACAGTCCATGTCGGCCAGTGAAACAAGTGTGATTCAGACGAATTGTGCACAGCCATCTCGGAATATACTTCTCTCCAAAATTGCCACTTTGGTTGTTCCATTACTACAGAGCGAACCACATGCGTACCTTAAATAGGCACACTATGGAGGAAGCAAATGCTAGCTAAAACCAAAAGGCGAGGTTTTTAACCACTCATGTGGGAAACTAGAATACAAACAAATCTGAGGCTAAATGTTCCAGTATGCTATGATCATAACTTGCGTCTCCAAGCAACCAGTTATTACAGATGCACTGCATTACATTTAGGTAGTCTACTTCATAACATATGATCGAGTACTTTAGCTTTTCCCCCAGACTTGGAGCTTTCCATTAAGAGGTCGTCAGTCAAAACAACCTGACGCCGTATGCAGTTGCGCTATGTACTGCATTTCAGGAGCCTATAGAATGTTATCTTCTAATGAAGTGAAATTAAAATAATGTCGTTCTCTGGTACCTGTATTTTATTCTGTCTTTTGTTGTCCGATTGTAATTACGGAGGATGAAAGCACACATGGTTTGTACAGAGTCGATAAGAAAGCTAGTGAATTCACATTTTTAGTGTTGACTGTATCTGGTCATTTCTACAGGTTGCTCTCTATGCTTTTCATACCGTTTAATTTAACAATGTAGTTCTTCTAACCATCTGCAATGTCTTAAAAGTCCACTATCTGGTTTTTGCCAGATTTACCTTTCAATATTTTGTCAGAACTTATTAGGGACAGTCGTGGTGGGTGGCCAGTGTAGTGAGAATGAGCGATTGTAATATACTACTCACACGACTACTGCTCAGTAGTAGGACCAGAGCATATATTTTGCTATCGAAGTAGCCGCAGGAAAAATACAAGAGGAAATATCGGAGTGCAACATCGCCCAAAATGGTCCTTGCTACGTCTGGCGTCTGGGGCAACCGAGTCGGTCTGGGCCGAGTAGCGTATGCAAATGAGTGTTTTTGTTTGTGGTCCTGCTTAAGCGCTATACTCATATGTTGCTTTTTCGAATAAATAACCCTTGTGCGATCCGCGTTCTTTGCTCACAACACTAGTTGTTGAGACAATGATACTGGCTAACGAGTTTACCATTGGCAACATCCGACTTTAATCTTGTGAGCAGCACGAAATATGGTTACTATCCAAGTGAAATTTTTCTACGACTACCTTCAAGAAGTGGTCGCTTTGACTCATTTTCGTTGATTGCCATTAAACCGCCTCATTCCAATGTTTCCATTGTTGAGCATCCACAACTGCCCCATGACGACAACCGGACGTCGTCATGACGAACGAGTATTTTGTTAGATGAAACCATTTCTCACAATCTTATTAGTCGCATAACACGTGAAATGAACAATACGAAATTTCGAGCGGAGCTGTGAAAAATAAATTGCAAGCCAGAAACAAACCTATCCATTTCACAAAACGCTTGTTCTTTGCTCAATGTTCAACCGTCGCATAATACCAGGATTGCAATAATCAAGCCACATTCATTTTATCCAAACGTTTGACCGGTAGGGAGATAGATTTTAGTGGTGTGAATGATACTCATTAGTTCATGCACCAGTAACGAACACAAGTGATTGATCTTAAGCCGACGGATGAAAGCTGTATGATTCAGTTAGAAAAGGTGGATTATTTGTCAAGTGGACCCATTTGTAGCTGCAAACTGGCTACCTTATGACTCCACAACATACGAGAAAAGGGGACTGATTCATTCCACTTTAAGCGTGCAATCGGTGTCCTAAGCAGAGACATTCAAAGTCGGAACATAACTACAGGCAAAAAAAGTAGAAATTGACTAGTAAGACCGTCCAAAAAATGTGGAAGGTTGTCAGGCTAGACTGCTGTGTTCACGAATACATGGATGAACACAATGTAACTGGTTTCCTAATACCAGAGGTAGAAATGTTCCGGGAGGTACTTTTCAAAGTGAGCAGTTTTCAATATGATCAGAAGGTAAATTTTGGCTAACCGTCTGAAAAGCAATGAGCACTGTATAAATTTGCATTGTTTTAATGGTAAACAATTTAAATAGTGACTACATTTGAAACGGAGGTTGTTGCAAGTTCATTGTCATAGTGATCATTAGTTCTGTCGTGGACAGCTGTTCCAGCCTAGCTGAATCTTTCAACTTCGTATTTACCGGCAGAACCTGCAACAGAATCGGGAACTAATTGTTTCTTTACTCTCTTGGGATAACATTAATTACACAATCCAAAGCTATTAGTGAAACACTCTTTAGGCGATCACATCCCCGGAACAACCACTATTCGTGACCGTAAGGCGCAGCCACGGTAACGAGGCTTTTTACTGTTAAAAATTGACTTCGATTTGGGAACATGAATACCGTAACGAATATAAAATGTATTACTGTAAGGCTGAGTAATACACCTACCGAAAACGGATAGCTAGGTCTAATATTTCATTGGCGATTATGTATGATTTATTTCCTATTCCGAATTTTACCATTTTTACTGGGTAAGAAAGTATACCCCATAATCAAATTATCGTACTGATTTGTTACGGTTTGTTTTGTTTCTAATCAACTGAACCATTAACATACACCAAAACGGCGAAGTTAATTATCTCCCACTGTGTGCTTTAGACATTGTTTTCGCGTCATTATCACTAGGCTGCCCATGACTGTTTGTGTGTTCACTGTTTGTTTCTGATTTATCCCTGTGACAAACAAAGCTTTTATGATACAACTATACTTTGACCAATCAGATAAAAACAGACTCAGGACTTCTGCCGGTCCACAAGTTCAGTGCGAAGCATTGATCGCTATTCCTTCCCTCGTCTTTCATTGATTGGGATTGGTCTGCGGTGAAAATAAAATATCCACGCCCACACACCTGGTTCGCGTTGTGGTTGATGGAATTAGGACTGCATCATTCTCCCTCACTGAGTCGTCGGGAAGTTGGTCGATTGGTTTTCAAAACAACACGGACTGCCGCGTGTTCTATCGTATTTCAGTCGGTTAATCCATTTCCTTTCTATTTCATACGCTGTTTTTGCTTATGAAGTTTCTACCAAATACCAGCATACATTGAGAACATTTGAAATCCATACTGGTTCGCCCTCATATGAAAAATGTTTGACGACGTTCGATCGCCAAAACCAGTGTTTGGTCTCAACGAGACTTGGTAGTGTTCGTGTACTGTCGTTTGTAGCCAGCCCGGGCTATCCTCACTAGTCGGCTTGACCATTTGAATACGAGTGAGAGATTAAACCAATGGCAACAGAAAATAACAAATCGAGTTGGTGGCGACGCTGTTGTGAACCCCGACTGCATAATTTCTTTATCATCGAATTTTCTTGGCGTTGTTTGGGATTCAGCCACTCAAGGTCGACGGATTTTACGGAATCTCAGGTAGGCAAACGAAATTGTTTAAACTCGATGGTCTTCAGCAACATACAATATAAGCTGCGTTGTTAGTAGTATTGACAGTGGAGCGAAATAGTGTTGTGTTTGGAAGATATTATGCGATAAAATATTCATGTCAGTTATGAGAATGCTGAAATTTTCATGGTCAGTTCTTGCTGGTACATAATTGAAAGACAGTTGTTTAAATCGTCTCAGTCTAATCACATTTGTTTGCCATTAAAATGATCATAAAATCTATGAAATTGGTAGACTACGTAGTTTTACTGTTGTGAGCCTTGAACAAGGATGGTGCAAGGGTTATTTATTCAGGGAACCAACACACGAGTTATGCGTTTCAACATGACAACAAATAAAAAACTCGTTTGCATACGGTACTGGTCCCAGAACGTCACGGTGGTCACAGACGCCAATGCTCGGTTCCTACATGTACCGAGAACCATTTCGTGCGATGCTGCACTCTGATGTTTCTTCATGTATTTTTTCCTGTGGCTATTTCATTGCCAAAATTTATGCACTTGCCACATTGCTAAATAGTAGTGGTGTGAATAGTATAGTGCGATTACTCGTCCTCACTACGCTACTTTTTGGATTCCTTAATCAGTTTTTACACAGGTGTTCTCAGAACTATTTTTCCGTTTAGCCTATCTATCAGAAAAATCGACTACTACGCTTCTGTTCCACACTGATGACAGGCTGTAATGAAGATGATCACTCCACAATAACGACTTAATGTACATAATTAAATGGTCTAAGCGGAAAATGATGATAACTCAGCTCGCCATATGGTCTTCAAAGAACGCTGCGCACATTAGTCAGTCACATGACAATCAACCCAGTCAAGCGGCGGAAGGAGTACGTTTCAATCTGCAGCTACTTTGAGAGCAACGGAAAATACGGAACGTTAGATAACATTGTAAGTGTGATGTTGGGTAGAATGTCTACGGAACAAATGAAATTCGAACTTACTAAAAACAGGGCTGGCAATCAAGCTGCTCGCAACCTGCACTTGTATGTCGAACGTAAGGGACTACAACAAAAATCTTGTATCAACGTTGACCGCCAGTTAAATACCAACCTATGTAGGTCACAATAAGCAGGTTATAAATCGAACAAATCAGACGGTGACTTACGTTCAGCGAGGTGCTGACGTTTATTGTGTGGATTCACATCGTTGATGTTGTGTGATGTCAATTTCTCTTGTTAACTAAGAGCAGTAGAGGTCACAGTGTTCCATTGCATGAACATTTCAACACGTTAGTTTGTTCAAATCATTGACTCATGCCAAGCTCTTATTATATACTGAAGATGCAACTGTAAATCAATGTAGGTTTTTCTGTTCGGTCAAGAAGGTCACCAGTAGCTTCTTTCGAACTAAGTGTACGCCTAAGAAATTTTTGTAATGCACCCGAACGTTAGTTTCAATTAAATCAAGCCGATCTTCCCAATCCGCCCTTGTCCATCGCCTGCAAGCGTCTGTTGCAGATGAGCTTGCTGTCAGTAATGTAGGCACCAAACCTGTTTTTGATGCAAAACAAACTCATACTAAGATCTTTTTGCAATTTAATTTTACGTATTGGCTTCAACATAAAGTAAACAGAGCAATCACCAACCTTTACCTTTGGGTTCGGCAATACACAAGTTATGTCGCATCAGCTATTTCTCTCTCATTTTCTTTGATATCGACAATGCAATCACTACATTGGCAGTGACTTGTTTGTTTCGTGAGCCAGCCAGATTTGGGCTAATGAAAGAGTGATTGGTTGTAGTGTTGTACTGATCATAAGTTTGACTTCTCGTTAGTATATAATACCACTCATTCAAATAATGTTCGTTTGGTCCCCGAGTCCAGTTTATGATAGACTAAACACGGTGTCAGGTTGTACACATATTTCTTTACATTATCAGCCAACATTCAATACATTATGTTGTGATTTTTAGATTTATTTGACGTGTAAATTACAAGGTTTGCTTTTTCTTCGAGTATCACTAGCTGCTAGTCCATCGCGAGTAGAAAAGGGGTTTGTATACCCCATCGAAAGACTAGAAAATAAATCTCCTTTCCGCAAATGAACCAGCTCTCCTTTTCACTGATGGGTTGCATTTGTTGTCAGAATGTTAACGCCGCTTCATTCCTTGAAAGCCATTTCTAGCCCTCGTGTTACGGAATCATCCATTCCACAGTTCGTTTGCTGAGTGGTCGCTCCCACATAAATTACAAACGTGAATTAATAGCAACTGCAAAGAATTCACAAATTCAGACCACTCATCACGATGTTAATAGTGCGCAGCACGAATAATTAACCAAATGATCCAACGCACAGTAGGCACAGTGGACCTGGAGAAAGTGTATTTTATATTCGGATAGACTGTGAACAGTGTGCAACGTCCGTTCAACGCTCATCATTGACTCTGTCGCTTGTTTTAGTTCAGCATCAGTCATTAATCATCATCACCATCATCATCATCATCATCATCATCATCATCATCATCATCATCATCATCATCATCATCATCATCATCATCATCATCATTGACAGCAATACATAAGTGGTTCACACTGAAGCTTAACTACCACACAACCACGAAGAAGAAAAAGCAAACTCTATATAAGAAGAGAGGAGAAAAAAGGAAGAAGAGGGGATCTAACCGCTAAAAAATAGCTACGTCTACATTCAAACATACAAGTCATTAATAAAAAGATATCAGCAAGGAAGAAGCCTCAGTTTTGCGTACGGTTTGGCTGGTGCTGATATTTTACCCTGGAGACCGCTTTCCGTAGCCTGAACGGCATAGGTGAGCTTTAGTTGACCGTCCAAGTCGCCACAGCAGTTCGGTAAGGCGGCTGCTCTTTGACTGGAGTACGAATCGCGGGACTCTACATTGTTAGTTCAGGCCAGACGACGGCGTGGAAACTAGGGTTTAGACATATAGCTCCAACACCTAGCCAGTATATCGCTTTGTTAAACTCGTCGGTATTATATCCTATCTAGACTTGTCTCAACACTGCTATTGCTTGGCTGGCCTATTGACTAATCGGTCTTGTGCACTTCTGTGTTCCTATCATAATCAAAATGTTAAACGCTTTTGGAGCCAAGTGGTTACACTAATGCAGTCAAGTTTTGAACGTTTTGAACTGCAGAAAAAAAACAGGCTGTTCGACCACTTTAAGGGTAGAGAGATCCAGCACGTTGTGGCGCTTGGACTGATCGGTCGAGTTGAACCAAATCTGAAAGCCCCATTGACTACTTTCATTAACAGCAGTCATTCAGATTTAGGGCTCAAACGACCGCAGAGAAGTTGCGTATGCCTGGAAAATAAATGTAGTGAAAATGAACAGTATGAATTAAACATCACTCACAAATGATCGCAGCTGCCGCATACTCACAGAATTTTAGCCAGCTTTTTTCGCAAAGAGGCATTATGCTGGAGTTTCCCTCTTTTTAGATCATGCTAGTGGTGCATATCTTCGTCAGGCCCAAGCTGTTATGGGGCAACCATGTCAACTAATGTGCCATTGATCTCACATTTGACATGACTGTATTTTAATATGCACACTTACCAGTGATTAAGATACGGCTCAACAGGTTTAATGGTTTCTGTGATCTAACTTACAATGAAGTCCCAGTAGTGGGGTCATCTACTGGAGTTAACCGGACAGTTACTGCGCTTCCTCTCGAGGCAATCGGACAATCTAAACCTTATTTGTAAAGGAATATGGCTAAGCATTTGCACATAATAACTTAGTCTTGTCTGATTTGAGGTCATTAGCGCGGTGGTCAAATGGGCTGCCTGGCGAATGCGTGACCGGACTTCTGGTCCCGGACGCGACAAATATGTGCACTACTGTCGAGCTCTAACGAGAACGAAGCTCGAATCTAGCGCTTCTTTTCAAAAGGAGCTAGCTGACCCGTCAATGGGAGTGCGAAAGCTGTGGTCAACTGTGAGTGAGGTTCAATTCATATCAAATAGAAATTCCTCTACTTCTTATCGATAAAATGAGCAGTCAGAAATTTTGCTTGTCAAAAGTTATACACCCCTAACAATTATGGTAGACGTTTCGGTTAACTCGCCTCCAAAAAGTATAATAAACCGAAGAGTCGTCATCGTCCGGGTGCATCAATAATGCATCCTTTGTCCTGAATGAAAGTAATAGTCTGCTGTCTTCGATTTGGGGACGGACATGATGACCACTACTCTGTTGAACCCATATTATGCAGTATCGTTTGTAAGACACGTTTTGTTGCCCGATCGCTACATAAGAAGGCAAACAGTAGTTGGTCTGGTAACTTACGATTATTGAATTAAAAGTATAACCTGCTGGAAACAGAAGCTTGTGAAATGTTACAGACAAGTATGCTTATAGGCGAAGTTTACACTAAGTTGAAACGGTTACGTGAAGAAAGCAGTATATCAGATTGATTACCGAGAAATTGGAATGGTCAGTGTCAAGTTTCTGGTCCTTTGTGGCAAGGTGACAAAAGTCACTACCGGTCAGACCATAAGGTAAAAAGTTTTTGATGGTCAATTAAAATCACTGGAGCAGTGGATTAATCATCTACGTATGACGCGTACCAATTGTTTGTAGTATTCCTGTCAGACAATGTGCTCCAACCAACCACCGAGTTATATCCGTCATCAATATCACTAGAGTATCATACCATGCTGTCCATACGTCCTACTTCGAACTGTTTACTAATAAGGTCTCTCGGTTAGACTCCACAATTTCTGAGGCGTCCAATTCTGTTGGGGCGATTCCAGACGGTCTCAAGGACACAGACACTTCAATTCGATTGCACCTGAGTGTCCGAGCGCTGCAGCCTGATTGATGCAGTAATCTGAGTAGACTCACAAATTAGAATCAAAGACTGCTATCAAATCTACTGTTTTTACTTTAGATGTGATTATTTTAATTGTCCTAAATAACTTTGAAATAATGTAAACAGTACATTGAAGACCAGCAAAGCATTCCAATCGCGCTCAACTGACTACCAATCTTTATATTCACTGGTTTTCGTATTGTTATCAAGACAGGAAAAATGCTCCGAACCACAGTCAAGTGGCATGCCAAAATGGTTAACAGATGCGATGTCGAATACTAAGCGTTTGATTTAGTTCTGCTGCTGTTTATACTCTGGCTTTCTGGCTGTATTGTATGGTGAGTATTTGTATGATCGGAATAACACCTCTAACTTGGCAAAAAACATTGAAATCTTCAAAGCTGGCAGTCCCTGGAAGCTGACTCAATCGAGAGCCCCGGTGGCCGATTTCTCGAATGTGAAGTTCCATTAAGGTTGCACGGGTAGTCCCATAGTTCTAGTAATAGGTACTTATTTGAGCGAAACTTTGGACAACGATCGACGCACGTACACCTCTCGTTCAGCCTCTAGTGAAGACGTAGTTAAATCTAGAGGTTAGAATATAGTAGTCCAGTGAGTGATTACACTTGTGCTAACAGTAAAACCGCTGACGATTACAACTGCGTGTAAGAGGATGGAATTCTGTGTAATCAGAATGTCCGTCAAAACGTTATGCAATTTACTGGGTCTATTATGTCTTAGCAAGGATCTCGTGGTCTTCTGTAAATTGGTTCGAAATTCTACAGAATATGATAGTTTAGGACCAGTATGAAGAGTGCAAACTGGGAAAACCTAAAACGCCTATATGCATGGAAGTCCTCGTTAAATCGTTTAAAAAATATAGTGGACGGATAGTATAACAGTTTCAACGAGACTGCTAACAGGCGGTGGCAGCATAAATTACGTGTACTATTGTAGAGTGAATGCACCACATTGTCCACACTTCAAGGAATTTGTTGCAAACGTCATTCAACATACACTGCGTTGCATCTGGCTAGCAACAGAAACAGTCAGAGTTAGGGTTCTCTTTGTTTGATTCACTTCTAGAAAATGTATTTCTTTAGAAAAGCACAATTGGGGTGGATTATCAGGCCGGATGTGTGAGTATTCAAACACTCGGCGGAATACCTCAACGCAGGTGGGAGTTGCGTTCAAAAACCCACAACGAGCGGATCAAGTAGGACGTGGACGATCGGATGAGTCATCGCCCGACTGGATCGGACCAACGGGCGAGACATGGCAGGCAAAATGAGATGGACGACCAAATCGGAGACGCGACTATTCCAACACTCCGAGGAATATCTCGACACAGTCGTGGAGTACGGTCAAAGCTCACAGTGGATAGATGGCGCACAACACGAGCGACCGGACGAGTCATTGCTCAACAAAATCGGACCAACGGGCGAAGATTGGCAGACGGAAAACCCCCGGGTAGAAAGCGTCAATCACACACATAAACCGGGCAGAAGTGCACACGACGTGCGAGCGGAAACCGGGGTGTGTTGTGGACTGGAATTGTGATGCAAAATCGCGAGCGTGCGTGTGGCATGGTAATTAGTGGGTTGGACAATAAAGATTGCGCTTTATTGGACGCCTTTTCGCTACATAGTGACTACATCTTGAAAGCAGTTTTAAATGATAACATCCAACATTATTCTCACACTTAGCTCATCTAGTAGAAAATTCGTTAACGGTGCATATCTACCATGTACAGCAATTATGGCGAAACCTCGGCACACCAAATTATTTTTAATTTACACTTTATGTCTTACAACCATATGATTGTGACATTAACCTCGTGCAAACGATGACTACCAGTTTGTATAGGTCGTAATGAACAAATGATAAATCTATTAGAGCGTAAATTGCTTAATTTACGGTGAAGTGCTCATTTTTATAATAGGACTTCCCTTTGATGACATTATACGATACACACCTTCTTCACTCACTATGACTATCAGGGCTCATTAAATGTTGCCTGAGACGAACAGTATGGCATGCTGGCCTCAAAATTGCACCACTGTGTTTAACACTTCTAATCTTGTCCAGAACATTGATTTAATTTACTGGATTATGTTGCTAGGCTCGGTTTTGAGAATCGCTTTGAATCCCTTTTGAGTCAACTAGATGTCCACGATCCCTTAGCTACAAATTTCAGACTTAAAGTCCCCTCCATCGAGTGGTTTTCCTCAAGCTCTCATTGTTTCTGTCCTGGATTCACGTCTTATACTACACATCAGGAGCACGGTATCAACATTAAACTTTTACTCGTTTGTCTTTTCTGGATGAGGGCCTCGATTCAATCTACATGGAAATATCGCCGGGTTATGTTCCTCCGTCTGGTAAAACAAATCATATTGAATTTCCAGCAATTTCAAATAAAATTCACCATAACGCAGGGTCGCGAAATAACTGTATTTCACCCTTGTCATCCCATAGGGGATCTGGTGGATTGCCACGCCCACACGACCCAAAGCCACACTGTAACCCAGTGAATGTTTCCATTTTCCGTAACGCAGCAGGAAATTCAGAATGTTATGAATAATTTTTAATGACATTCAGCACTGATTCACAGATGACATGCAAGGGAATCGTGTGCACATTGAGTATAGTAGGTGTATCGTTTCTTCAGACAATGGGAACCGATTTCGTTGTAGCTAATTTGCATAATTTTGTGGACAATTAGTTTGCGATGAGGGCTATCTGCACAATAGCCTTCTAATAACCGCAACTTGTTTGTTGTGAAAAGTCAGGATGCGTAATTCAATCTCTCTCTCTTCCTCACTCGAGTCCGGTTCGCTCATCGTTTTCAACAAAATGGAACAGTGTGCCCCGTAAGGCCACGCAAGGTGAGCATAATTTGTTGCAAACAGTTGGCTCGGTGGCCACCAGCGAAATCATGGACAGCTGCTGAGACTTTGTTGAGTCTGTTCAGCACCATGCAACACCTACGTTTGACGCATAGAAAGGATCGTACGAAACTGCACTGTAATCCATCCGCGGATGACGCTGTCGCTCTCGACCTCGGTGACCCGTATCACATTGAACACACTCGTTAGTAGACTGGGTATTGCGTACAAGCAGGACTAATTTGATAACTTAGTTTAAGTGAGCGGATTAATCACGCGAGTTAGAAAGCTCATTTTCTTCGTTCGTACGGAGGATCCTTTCATTTTGTCTTTGCTGCGCGACATCGTCAGTATGTGACAGCTGTATTCGTGGTTCAAACAAACAATCTGACAACGCACGGACAGCAGACAAGATGGAGCGGAAAAGCGAGCCGTTACATAGGGTCAACAAGACCACAAGAGGCCAAACACGTGACAGCTCCCGTGCGAACGAACCATACGTCCTGGCACTGACTTTGGCAGCCAGATCCGGAATCCAAGCCAAAGGGTGTACCTCACGGCCACGCCTCCTAACAAGGTCGGGTGAATGAAAGGGCACAACACACCACTGAAACCACAACCAGCTTGGCTGGCTGTGGGCAGGGTGAAAGTGTGCGCGCACCACCGGTGAAGTCGCTCGGCTACGTCGACCCAATTTTGGCCACCATGGACCACGACCGATAACACCTAGCTGTTAACACACGTCTCGGTATCCATTTCAGCACTTGAAAAGCAATGATGGGCTGGAAAACAGCATGATTGGATGAATGCAAATGGACAAAGTCGAGATACGATATTTCCCTAACAGCTTATGCCATCACGATAGCTTTTTCACCAACCGATATATCATAAAGAGCTGTATTCATAAACACGACAGATTTACAAATTACTGAAAGACTGATCAAAGCCTTCGGATTTCCCCATAGTATTTGAGGCACGTCATTTTTTGTTTTTAGGTTTCAGATAATTGAAAATCCCCAAAGCATTCATGAAAAACAAAGTTTCAGCGAACAGACTGTTTTCGATAAATTCTCCTCTTTGGCTGGTACAATTATATAAAATTAAGTGACAATTTACAATGTTATTGATCAAAGATTATTAAAGGGACAATGTAATTGGATAAAAGATTAACACTACTTCGCCATGGTTAGGAACACAAACGAAGTTGGTTCTAGTTAGTCAGGGTTAATCAGGCTGGGACAGGGGGATGGGAACAAATTGTTTCACGGGTTGGGCGGCCGTGTT
The DNA here is from genome assembly GCA_014338405.1 of Paragonimus skrjabini miyazakii. Lineage (NCBI taxonomy): Eukaryota > Metazoa > Platyhelminthes > Trematoda > Plagiorchiida > Troglotrematidae > Paragonimus > Paragonimus skrjabini miyazakii. The sequence continues at coordinate 53,479 of JTDE01000664.1, forward strand.
CGGCCAAGGGAGCCTCAGGGTTTGAACGAATTGTTTATGCACACACAGATCCGGGTGACGTAGTCGGATTGCGACCGCCTCGGCTATCGACAGGATGTGGCATTTGACCTTTCGCGACAAAGTGGCTGGCACCCGATAGACGGTACGAAATGCTGTCTTCCTGACGGTGTGTTGATTACAATCGTCCAAGTG
>JTDE01000664.1:56828-88081 GCA_014338405.1 Paragonimus skrjabini miyazakii
TTAGTAAACAACTTCGTTTGTGTTCCTAACCATGGCGAAGTAGTGTTAACCTTTTATCCAATTACATTGTCCCTTTAATAATCTTTGATCAATAACATTGTAAATTGTCACTTAATTTTATATAATTGTACCAGCCAAAGAGGAGAATTTATCGAAAACAGTCTGTTCGCTGAAACTTTTTATATTTAGGTTTATCGCGCCATTTGTGCACTCCGAGTTGATCTTTTATGGTCATACTATCAAAACGGTAAGCATTGCTTTGTACCTTCACATTTTGTGGCCTCTTCACCGACATGTATCGTCCCAACTCTTGACATAATGTCTTATCGGTGCTGTGATGAAGCCAACTTTTCGCCTTATCCACATCGACGTGAGCAGCTCGTTCAAAAATGTTGTCCAAATTGATGTTCGTTGCTTCCTGGAAACCGGCTTCTTACTGACAAAAAATATATCCAACATGCGAAGGCCGTTTGATTTGGGCGGACAGTAAACATTTGCATCATACGGGTTTCGAGTAGGTGATTACGAATTAGGATAACATGTTGATACGTGTGAGTGCTGATCGAACTGGGTAGGGTCGGGTAAGGAGCGTAACGCATTCTCGGCAAGCATCGTGTTCGTTCGCAAACTGACTTCTCTAGGATTCTACAGACCGTAAGTGTAGATGTTTCTGATGGCGGTTTAGAATGGATACTTTCATTTCACTGAAGGCATGTAGGACATGTGTGTACTGGGGTGACTAATTTGATCCGTTTCTGTCTGGTTGTTTAACTATCTATCTGACTGTGGTCATACTGATTTATGTTGGATCAAATTGTCCTCAGTTCAGTTTGCCGGCAATAGCCTAACGGCTATTAGGTTAGACAAATCGGTTAGCAGGCGTTCCCGCTGGGTAAACCCTTTGGTTTGAACTCCCGATTTTGTTGCCAGGTTCACAGTTCTGGGACGTACTGTAGAACTGCAACACAGACGCATACATGTGCACAAACCCTTTTAATCAGCATGTCAGCCGTCCGATGACGACGTTTGTGACGTTGACTCGGGCAGGGAAAATAGACACAACAGTAAAAACCTACTCACTTTTTCAGTTTCCAGACAACAGGTATAAATCTGAAAAGAATTTCCGTAACTTCCTGAAAATTAGTTGTAACTTCTGGAAAAATAGCTGCAACTTTAAATAAAACTCACCAGTCAGCATATTATCGGGACCGGTTACAGGATTGTTTAGCACAACAGGTAGGAAAGTTAATGGCAATCGACGAAAACATAATCTCAGCGGGTTCTTATGATTGTTGTTCAATTGAAAAACGAATGAAGAGTTTTAGGTGCATACCTTGGTAGGGGATCTGCATCCAGCCAGCCATGCTGTTCTTTATCTTATCACAGATTTGCATGCGTCTAGGTTACCAGCCCACACAACTCATTGGAGGAACCTTGACCTCTGTGGTTCCACGCACACACGGTAACAACGCAATGACTTAGTAATAAAGCTGCTCATCAGAAAACGTATTAGAACGACTGTAGTGAATTATCACCAAAAACAACCTCAGAGCAGCTACGTCATAGCAACTCCGAATTCTCTATTCATAATTGCATAGCACAGTATATGAGTTTGGACGCTCTCATATACTCCAACTCATTCATCAATTTTGCATCTAGACGACCCTACATTGCCTGATACAGAAGTGACTCGCTGTGTAGTTACGCTAAGGTCGCGTTAGTGTTAATTCATACCGGTCATTTCACTACATAAGTTACTGAACAACTGTGTTACAAAGCCGCTGAGTTGTTTCCACGTGGACATAGAATCACAGAGGTCACCATCCTCCAGTGGGCTGTGATGGCTAGTGTCCTAGATACTTGAGAGTCCGTGATAAGTTTGTGAAAACCTGAACTGAACCCATTATTGTTATCGTATACTGTTCAGCTTGGCTTCAACCTGTTTGATTCATCGTGCAGTGAGGTAAAAACTGATTAACTCGAATTCACTAACTATGCAGCCGTCATACAATCAAGCTAGATTGCAAGTATTGAGCCCTTCTAGTCGAGCGGGCCTTGATTATAAGCACAGCTTTTTTGACATTGGTTCGAAATCGTACATGTTCCTACACCCCATATTTACTTACCCATCGAGAGCACCACCACCGCCTCAGTTTCAAAAGTGTCCTAGTAATAATTGACGTGTTTGGTTAACCACGCGCAATGTGTCGTATTTTAAAGTTGGATTGACGTACATTCGATGTTAGGCATCCCGTCGTCATGAATCCAATCACCCAGATGACCAGATACCGGTCGAATCGAACAGGACATTCACTCGAAAGATGAAAGAACGTACCGGCATTACATTTCCTTTGGTTGCCATCGATCACACCACGTGTTGCCTTAACCAATCCTGCAAATATTCCCGACAGAATACCGACTAGTTGGCTTTAATTAAAGTTACAGCTGTTCTTCTTGAAATTACATCTCTTTAAAGAGTTGAAAAGGTGTACTATGTAATGGACATGTTGATTACTTTTAAGTAATCATCACTCACAATCAACCGCAACATTTGCATCCACATGGAATGGTGGATCATCCCCTTTCGAAAAGAAGCACTGGACTCGGATTTCGTTCCTGTTAGAGCTCTTCGGCGGTGCTTTATCTTACCACGACTTGGACTTAAATTCTATTGAAGTTTCATAAGGCAATCGTGTTGGTCTCAGAGCCTGTGACGTTAGATTACAAACCAGCGGATTATAATTCCTATAGGTTTATCCATATCCACTTATGGGTAAACCGAGGTTACTAATCGTCTCGAGAAGGGACGCAATTACTATCTGCTGGCTTCCATGTGATAACGATTCCCCAGTCAAAGCAAAGTTCCCGACCTTACCTAAACCGCTGACCAACTTTTACATGGAGGACGGTATTTAAGGGAAGTGCCTATCCAACAGCATTCGTTAAGAGATTTAACAAACAAAAGATAACCGCTGTGAAGAGTTCTGAAGTTCCGAATATGAAAGCTCATTTTCAGCTCACCACTGTTTCAGTTCATCTTGCGGTAGACGTGATAAGCACAATCTACTGAGCTCAATTTATCAAGCTGTTCACCACCATCCGAATTCCATCACGCTCAGTTCCGAATTCAAGAACGAGTGCTGAGGCAGTTGCATAAGCAAAGCTACAATTACTTAACTAAGTCAACGAACAGTGTGTGTCGGCAAAACGTTTGTGATTCTCACAACGCCGAAAGTACCGGCGCCACTCATCGAACGACAGTTGTTGTCAAGCCGATCTAAAGTAGACCTGAAATACCTCTTTCGAATATGCAACGGAACCTGAAATCGAAGGGTTATCCTGTGGGTGAAGACGGCAAAATTCATAGATGGGAATCTCCCTTGTGTGTACAGAGAAACGTATTGATTTGCACCAGACCACCATGATAGCTGGTGTCCATCGGTATGCTCCTGTATTTGTGTGTGGCCTTTCTACATTTCTAGTCCTATCAACTAACGACCGCCGCCGTTTGATAAACTACTCACTCTCCCCTTCAGAAACTTGGGCAGTGGTTGTCATCTACCGCTCCTTTTCTACAACCGTGTTGGTGAAATGCATGCTTGAGGTTTTGTTTGGTTCTCTGTATGAATTTAAATTCTAATCCGCTCTCCTCATCCTACCCAGAATATATTAATATTTACTTCTGTGACGAAACTCATCCAACCTTATACTTGACATGAAATTCTTCCTGAAAGGTTTGGTAGCATAAGTAGTATGTAGTTTATGGGCAACTTTCGCCGGAATCACACCATGACATTATTAAACGTACACTATTTACGCTACCATATCCTATAAAATTATAGTGTCATCTAAACGCTTGAGGCAGACTGAGTTTAGCGTAGTTCCCATTGGTGTTCTTAAGACCAGCGGTGAACTACAGACTCCGTTGAGTCTGAGATAGACAGCACAATTAACTCGTAAAATTAATTACTATCTGCAACATTTTTTCGTAATTTCAAATTTACTTTTAGTCTGTCTATTTTTCGGTTCCTAGAAATGACAGTTTCGCTTTCATACCAGTTTATCCTGTAATTAAACAGCATCGGACAGATAGGTTACGAAGGCTTCCACTCATACTTTGCAGGTTTACACTGGATATGTACCGCGTGATTGAAGTCACAAGTGCTGCTGTACAAACCACTTGTGGCTTGCGTACACGATCATCGTATCAGACTAATCTAGGTAAAGATGCAGACCACCGTGGTCCTAAATTTTGACAATTTTCTTCACAATGTCTGTTTGTGCTTGATGAGACGCAGTGAAGCGTGTTAAATAGATAAAGCGTAAAAAATATTATCAACTTCTTTGATCATGTTTGCTATTGTTAACGTTTGTTTTACGTTAGTCATTTTCAAGTTGAACCGGAGGTCTTGATTTAACGGATTGACATGTCCATAGTGCATGAAACGTTGACCTACGTTAGGTAGTCTGGCCGGACCACTATGACCACTCATTGTAACTGCACGCCAAATTCAGCGATTGCTTGTCACGAGACATGTCCGTCTGATTTAAATGGTTAGCCCACTAACGGACTGAACACTAACATCAGTAATAGTAATTGATCACACACATCGTTTTACTAACTGAACACGGTAATCAAACTCGTTACCTCAAACAACGGTTTCAGACGTAATGCCATCAGATGTACTACTTGACTGTAGTGCTAACCAAAACTAAATTAAAACATACTTGTCGTCTATTCATACTCGACCTTTCTTACGGTTTCTTCTTATCAATGGATACCGGATAGAATGTATGTTCATTAGTCAATCTTCTTTATCCTTACTGTCTGCCCGAACGATTAAATTTCTAAATGCGAACAAAACGAGTCTAGTTAGGTGATGAACGACCCAAATATTCCTGTTATCTGGCTTTGCAATCCTCAACATAGATTAGAAATGTGGCGTTATGTTGTACGTTGTACATTGATCAGATATGAAAGGTACACAACTGAAACAGTAATTACTAAATCACTTTATTTATAATTGGACGAAATCAGACCATTTTTAGTTAGCGCCTATATGCTAATCGGTTTGGCGTGTACTAGATCAATACCATTTGGAATGATCATGTCCCTACAGAATCCGTTGTTAATTCGAGCGATTTCTTCATATTTTAAAGAAACAGTACAAATGGAATTAAGATCTTTATCTTACCTGTTCCAGAATAAACACCATAATTTTTCCACCCGAAGTTTGTCAAAACTTCACTTGACTTCACCGAAGTCCTATCATTCAGGGCCAGGAATGAAACATCTGACCCGCATACGAATCGACCGGGGTCCCAACGATGTAAAATGGAATTTTGAAAACCTTTGATTGGGAAAATTGGAAACTTTTATCCGACTCGTATTTAAGTTAATCAATGTCTACAGTATGTGTATTTACATTTGGGCTGTTAGTTAAGTATAAACCTGAATGCTTTCGCAAGAAACACACCCAATTAATGATGTCAAATGTTGTCCCCAAATTGTTGACTGACCTAAAAGTGAACTATCCGGACAGTAGTGACGGTCGATAGTCAGACACACACCTCCTCTTCCGCATGATATGTGGCCGGCGTGAGTGTCTAGTTCACCTACGAAATGCTGCTGCTTTATGGGGGACTGTCGACCTTGGTTTTACTCAGGTGCTTATGTAGATCAAGAGATGAATAAATATTATACATACTGCAGTTGTCCCAACCCTCACCACGCTAGAGTCCGGAGAAGAAGTGGCAAAATGATTCGATCGAAACATGTATCCCTGCTCAGTTGCTGTTTATCAAGCCAGATCTAACAGTCTTCAAAGGTGACTCGATATTCATACTATATACAGCTGCCTGTCCTCTCCCTTGAACACAAACGACAGCCCAAGGGAAGGAAAGAAAAATACGGATGCTCAGAAGCACATATCTAAATCGCAAACTTTCTCCGCTACTGGGACCGAAATTTCCTACTATTCATAAGAATATTTAGTGCAAAACTAGGCGACCTATGCTTCACCCTGATATAGTGATCTGAAACTTATCTTACTTACATGATGGAAACTAAAATACACTTCATCACAAACAATCTCCTCAAGACCAGAATACCTCTGGCTACTAAAACTCCATCCTAGTCGAAATACGGGTTTCGCTAACATTTTACCGTGCAAACTCGTATTTATGTCAAAGGCGTAAATCTTCTCTTTTGAAACTTCATGGTTTTCAAAAATAAACCAATAACGTTATTCTGACTCAGACTTTCTCGCATGTGTTTTTTCTACTACGGGGTGTGGACCCAATTAAGGTTAACCTTTACATTCGAATACTTACGACAGTCGGGTCACATTATACGGAATCATGAATACTACCGAGCCATTATGTCAAGGCTTGCACTTTATGAACTACACTCAAATCGCCTGACTACCTATCAGCAATGAAAAACTCAAGGACCTTTTTCATTTCATAACAGTTGGGTTAAGTTACCCATCCTACGGGTCTATCTTCCAGTAATAAGAGATACATGGTCCTCTAATCCATCAGAAAGTTGACCTGATTTTGCTCTTCCGGTCTCAATAAAAGTGCTGTCAGGTCTTTCGGTTGTACTTTTTCCCGAACCCTTATCAAACAACCATACAATGCAGTCGATGTCTCACAAGATACTAACCTTGCTTCCTACGGTTTTTGAACTACTTGCGCTGGTAGTCAAATTAACTCTTGGATTTAAGTTTGCAAATTGTTTATCATTAAATACACCAGTAGAACAATAAAGTGATCTAACAAACACTTTTTAACTAACGATTTGTGGTGCGTTCTGATACTGAAACGAGGGTTACGCTAGTTGACCGATATTACCCAACCAATCGTACCACTTGCATCCGTTTCGAAAAAGCGGGCGTGTCTCATCGGTCCTTGGTTGGTTCTAAGTTGTCATAAATAAACTCCCAAATGTGCGCAAACTTGAAATCACCTGCCGTCATGCGCTCATTGATCAGAGACACCAGGTAATGAATAGCGCTGTTCAATTAATATGTTGTTTCACACAATCAATCGAAGGCGTCATGTGATCCACTTCTGATAACATGCATGCGTATGTATTTCTGTGGCTTGACGTGGTGTGTGCATAGGGTGTAAATCCGAAACGTTAAGGTCAAGAACGACAAATTAACAAGTTGGCAAACAGGAATTTGTAAACGTTAATTTATTTGCTGAGTTAGTTGTACCGTTTACCTCAAACTGAATGGAGTCCGTAGAACGGTGCTGAGAGTGAGAACCTAAACTGAAACTGCACAGAAACTCAGCCTAATTCAAACGCAATCAACTCTCGAAGGAGTTAGTACTCACAGATTTCATCATCTGCCGTCCCTACAGTAGGATGTGCGATCGAAATTAACCGAGTGCACGTACATCATGTGTGGCGACAACCCCGAAACCAGTCCTGAGCTTCCGACGAATTTTAACCGGTAAACACAGGTATGCTACCGTACCGTATAAAAATCGATAAACAACATTTGACGTGAGTAAGTGGGCGCGATTTTGATGAATTATTAGGACAGACATACTTATTCAACTTTAGCTGACCACAGTCATTCATACAGCAAACGGTGTGCAATAGGCAATGACAGAGTGATAATTGAAGAGTTATTTGATGGTTCCTGATCTTTTGTTGCTCATTACGGATGAAAAATGGTTAGCAAATGAAGTTGCGCAAAGTCTCAGGGAGCGATAACTTTATTGACCGTTTTAAACAATCTGTTCAAATATTTCTGTAGTTTGCTAAGTTTGCTCGCAAGAATGATGTAGTAGACTTCACTCTGGAGTAGACAAAAATCAGTAGCTTCGAGAATTTGGATGCTGTGTGAGGTGGACTCCTTTACATTTTCAGTTGTGTGATCATTCCTTATATAGCATTAGACAAGTGGAGGGTTTGTATGTATTGTATTGTTTAAATATAGCCAGAGTTTTATTACAATGCTCTTGCCCGTGCTATATTCGTTATTTATCGTGCTTCCAGTGAGCGTTCATCGCTTAATTATTGTCTATGTGAATATGCGAGTGACCCTTCGAACCCAGATTTGTAGACCCTTCTAATTCAAACGACTCCCAATAATGTACACCCATTAGCATGAGCGTGTGAGTTTCGTTACGAAGTGAGCTAAAGCATTCCATCGATGTTAATTTCTCTCTTACGTTTCAACTTGGTTAGTATCTGCACTTAGATAGTTCTGAGGCGGTCAGCTCACCGAATTTCCTTGTCTGCTTGAAAAGATGACGATGTTGCACAAAAATATGGGGCAGTGGTTCACCTGGGACTGACCCGCTGAAGGTTGTAGTATGATTACGCAACTGGGAGACTTACTGGTAACTAATGCTACGGCTTTGAGCTCGACTGCTTTCGAATTTCACACGGTTCATGCTAGACGGGTAGGATGAAGGTAGTTAGGGAGTTGTGATAGCCCATACTCTGAATCATGTCCACGATTTGAGCGTACACTATGCGTTCAGCTCTTTTTCTTATAGTGTAACCTAAGATTGCACTACAGCTTTAGAAAAATATAGACATGAGTTGGAAGTAAGCTAGTTGATGTGCCCAAACCGCTAGCATATGTCCATTCTACTCTTATTCTCCGTTCACGTCGGACAGCATACGTTAAACCTCCGTCAATAGAGCAATGCGACTAGTACAAACACATTCTTGCTTAGATTTGAGGCTAGGCGTTACCTACCTCCCGCCACCACACTATTATGAGTAAAACTCTATTAAGGCATGGGAATGATGACTGAGTGATGAAGCCATTCCATCAACGTTTCCAATGTATTCGTTATGCTGATAAGAGGAAGCAAATTTAGAACTTACATTTTCAATAATTTATATTCAGATCGGTACAAATGTATAAGGAGGTGATATAATTGGAACGAGATACAGATCGAACTTATTACAAAAAATCTGGGCCAGCACACGAACTTTCACAGTTTTGTGCCCTTAAAACAAAACAGAAATATAATGTGGTGCCTGGTTGGTAAGGCGTATAAAATTCTTTCAATGCACACGCCATAAAATACGCTTGAATTTATACAGAATGCATTCCATAATAACAAGCAAGCTAAACGATTGATCGCTATATTTTTTTCACATAAGTATGTTTCTCTTCAGGATAACATGTTTACCATTACATAGTAAAATCTTTCACTTTCGTGTACTAGAATTGTTGGACATGACGGTATTAATTTGAATGACTTAGAGGGACAGCCAATCACAGTTTACGTAGTTCGTATTGATTACTTTGACCGCTGGGGCTGTATGGGTTATTCAATGTGTCAACGGTTTTGTTCAGTCAGAACAGGGCCACCGGTCGAAAAATAACTGAGACCGTTCGACCCGGTTCTAATAATCCATCAAACTGCGGACCGTATTGGTTTCTTTGATTGGTAAAGGGATTACAAGTGGTTAGTGATGTCTATGAATCTCAGGTCCAATGGAAGTGAGCTTTCAGAGCGTAGTTAAGTTCGAGCCGTTCTGTGTGCGTGAACCATGTTGTGAAGACATCTTTGTTATCTATCTGGCGTGCTTGGCTGGTGGACAGAAATCTTCTTGGAGCATGCGAAAGCAGACAAACGATTATTGCAGACGACTTTACGGAGTTCTCAATTCAGCAAAATATCAAGCAGGGTTCAAAATAGTGTCAAACTGTTGTCACAAAAATATAGCGTCATAAAAATGTCGGTAAATAAACTTGAAAGAAACATAATCTCAGGAAGCTCAGGAACCATGGTCCTAACCACTTGTTTACATTAGGCCATATCACTGACACCGATCTGATAGTTGGAATTCAGATAAAACAGTGCACGTTATGGGACGAATCCATATTTTACCCGAATAAGATCTCGTAGAACTTGCATTAATAGGCAGATGAGAATCTGAAATGACTTAGCACATGCCCAAGCCAGTTTACTCTAAATGTTATGGTTCGGATTCGAATTAGTGAAGTAAGATGGGGAAAACCTAAGTTGAATTGGAGGAAGATTTGACTGTTAGAAGACCAAGAGTACGAATAATCCTACATTGTTCTATAGTTGCCCCGTCTAGTCTAAACAGTTTTTTCCTAAGTCGGTATACGTGTAAACATTAAAGTGATGTCACAGGATATCATTCAAAATTTTAAGTTGCTTAAATCTCAAACACTCGATGTGAACTCATTGTGTCCTACAAACATTTCAATTACAACGGTTCCCTCAGGAATTTTGAAATTTCTGTTAATCTCTTAAACAATCGATTACATATTGTAATGATGTATATCACAGATCAAAAGAGTTGACAACCCATCTTCCTAGATTTCAGATAGACCATGAGATCTAAGAATGTTCGTACCGTTTGGTTTACTCAGCCGAGTTTCGTAGCACGAATAGTGTATTAATTTCCTGCGTTTAGTAAATGAGTTTATCCCGTCGATTTTGATTTAATCTTCTGACCTCAGTGATCTATTGAGTGTTGTTCCGCGTAATCATTGTCTAAAAATGCTGTCCATTCATCCTCAAGCAGATGAATCGTAACACGATATATTTTGTAACCAGTACGGCTAAGCAGGTCCCATGCAGTTGAATAATTGTGAAAATTATAAAGAATATTAAACTAGTACTTTTTCTTTGCCGTAGTGTAGATTGAACATCACCCTGCAATTGATCGCAGCTGTCGCATTCCCATAGACTTTCCAGTCGGTCCCTTTCGAAAAGAAGCACTAGACTCGAGTTTCGCTCTCATTGGAACAGCACGTCAGTAGTGCATATCTTTGCCATTGCCGGGACTAGAACTCCGGCCACGCTTTCATGAAGCGATCGTACTGACCACTGCGCTATTGACCTCACATTAGGCACGACCGAATTATCATATGAGAGCGCGAAACCACTTTCGCTTGTGAGTAATGATCAGGTTGCCCGATTACTTCGAGAGAAGATACAGTAACTGTCCTGTTACTTCCAGTCGATGACCTCTCAACTAGGAGTTCTCTTCAAGTTCAAATCGCAAAAATCATTAACCTGTTGAACGCATGTTTAATCTACATGAAAACCAAAATCTTGTACTACTCATCGGTCGTAATATCTTCTACGAGTGATAGTAGATCTTTTGTTCATTTCCTTCCTTCATAGTGGGTGTGGATGAAACCATCGTTATTTACCATCTATCGCGTGTTGTTAGCATTGGGTATGCTGATCTGGATTTCATTTGACATCCCCAGAGAAACGCATCATTACTTCGGAGACCGTACTTACATTTGGTTCGTATATGCTACAAATTGGACTTTCGGTCTCCTTGTTCTGGTTTTCTTTCTGCTGGCTGTCCAATGTCTGGTCTACAATTGTCCGAAAAGTGAGTCAGTTTTCGTCTGTGCCATATTGGTTCTGTTCATTGTGGTAAACGAGCAGCTAGCAAATGTGAACACAAATGCAAAAATAGTTAGTCACTGTAATCACCATCATCCAGATATTAAAATAGATAATAAAATTGAAAGAATACTTGAATATTTATCCAAATAAAGTTAACTTAATCACTATACACTACACTCAAACGTGCTGAATACATGTTTTAATTTATAGCAGCCACATCGCACGAGTCACCTAGTAAATCTGTTCGTTTTTGCTATGAACGTCTGCCCGCTGAGAATCCTTGTTAGGGACCTTAGTTCAACGGTTCTATGGTCAGTATCAACAATATGTCTACCAACATGTCCTATCGTAGTAAAGCTGTCAATATAAGATTACTAGTTAACAATGTCTGGCGATAATTCATGAGGTTAGTCTGCATTATGCATTTAACTGACCGCTTGTGGATTCATCTGTAATCGTCACATTTTTAACATACACTTCAAACACAAATGCGTTTATGTAGACTCAACCTTAGGTAATGTAGACATGAAGTTAATTGTACTATTCGTATGCCCAAAAATGAAATAGAGGTTAGTACTGCATTGCACGACTAGTCTTCAGCGATTTTGCCTAATTTTGGCGACTCACAACTAACATTTCAAAAAAGAACGAGAGATGTCGCCCATTTCACACAACCCTTATATTTAACCTAAAATAATTAACATAAATGTGTCCAGATTTTATAGACAAACACCCGAGTTGTCAGTGAGGATAAGTCTGTATTTATTGGGACGTTTTCTTGTAGCTTCCCTTACTCCGTTTCACAGACTAGTAAGTGGAACGACGACATTATTCATGTCAGTGAACAGGTTAATTATCCAAAACACTTTTAATAACAGATTCTGTGCGTCATGAATACCTAGCCTGGGAAGTAAATAAACCAAATACTTCATCCACTTCTCACCCTCCGTTAATCGGTTGAGGTGACGGTAAAGAGTGCTCGACAACAAGGACGTTTAGTCTGTATTAAACAAACTGTCAAAGAAAGTGCATTTATCTGTGTTTCTACGTGGAGACGTCTGTTCTTTATTCATCAGTAGAATTGGACTTTGAGAAGATGCAATTGCGAAAAATCTACACTTTGGCTAGTTATGAACCACTGACAGAAACAACCTGAGAAACATCAAGATCGTTATGTGAGATGTATACTTAAGCATAATTTTGTTCGTTGTTTTCAATTCAATACGCGAAATGAAATACAAACAACTATGAACGCCTACAGACAAACTCATAGACTGATCAATCATCATCCATTTCAAGAAACGGATTAGTTACAGAATTGAGTAATGAGGATAGATACAAATACGGGGAGCGAAAATAAAAACAGTAAGCCAATTATCAGTGTGTGGTTAGAGGTTCGCGCATTGATTCATTAAACAACCTTTAGAGAGCAAACTGTGTAAACAATCAATATGCATTAGTTACTCATTGGAGCACGAAAAGTGTAAGATAGAAAAGAAAACTGAAAATAGAAGAGATAAGAGTAAGAGGAGTCTTCATTCTATGTAATTAATTACCAAGGTAATGATAGGTTCACTATCGTCCGTTTCTGAACTCATAACGGTAATTTTAAACGATGTATTGCAAACATTTCGGAAAAAGTTAAAACGTGTTTGTTCATCGTCTGATAGATAACACAGAATGCTTTAGCCGGATCTACTCGCTGTCCGTTTTTGAAATGTATGATTGATTAGTCTCAAAATTTGCCTGTAGGCGCTGACAATTTCATTGACCTGTACATCATTTCGTGTAGGTAGTTGAGAAGAAAAACGGACGAATTTATGGTCAATCATACATATTACACGGCGATCTTGGTGTTTTCCAAATCTATTCGAGGTTAACATTGTGCTCAAACACAACATGCTCAAAAGCAGCAAATGCACCACTATCTGAACTACGAAACTGTTACGACCCCATCTGATAGAGAAAGACAAGAACAAAGCAAAGATGACGAACAGTATCTCCATCATGAACGAACGCAACGATATTGCAAAACGGTACGAAAATCAGAGCGCAAATATCGGAACCCAACTCTCGCAGCTTAGAACCCCCCAACAAGTAAGGAAAAAGGCGACCTTCAAACGAGTTTTATCTGCTGCTCAGCCCGAAGGAAAAATTGTGATTTACAGCAACTGTATTTATAGGTTTGAGTCGGCCTTGGACTTAGGTCACCGAATGAACCAATCAGAGGCGAGTGTAACTTCTCGGATGTTCGAGACTTCTGGCGGGCGTTCAAATTCCCAGAAAATGAGGAATCCATTTTCCCTGACAAGTAATGCGAATTTTTCGGAAAAGTACCCTTTCCCAACAGAAGCCACCTCCGGGGGCTCAGAAAAATTTTTATTTGGACTCAGTTACCAATCTAATCCACTGTGTCATATGGGGTCTACCCAAAGTTCCAACCGGCTGGCCGCTCAGGTGGTGCTTCACGAATAGTTTAGGCCGGAACCTATCAATGCTACTGTTGAGCATGGGATAAGTGAGTTGATTAGTATTTTCCAGGTTAGTGAATATGCCAGCAGGGGTGTTATCAAGTTCTAGGAAACCTGACTACATGACTATATTGGAGATGGAATCGTTCAGCTTGAAGGCTTCAGGAGCTATCTTGCAAATCGTCTTGTGTGTTAACAAAAACTGATAACTCGGATCACTCTATCGGGAAGTTTCTGCCATGAGTTACGATAAGACACGCCACAAAGCTCTATACTGGCCGTGGAGACTGCAGAATCAGACGTTAGCAATCTCTCTCCACCACAACCACATTTCACTTAGGAAAGTGATATCCTCATTCGAATTGAACTTTTTCGTTCTTTGTGCCTCATCTACTAATCGTGAACAGCTGACTAGCTACCTCAATTTCCCGTTCTACACTTGCTACCATATGAAAATGATGCACGTCAGTGTAGACAGTTTTTATTCCCCATGTCTCAACAGACTTCGCAGAAAGATAAGAGAGGCTTATAAAATAAAATGTCATTCATCAATGAAATGCATTTCAAAGTCTATCAGGTGTGAACCAATTTGTGTGAACTTGGTGCACATTCACGCATAACTGAATGACAACAGCTGGCGTATGACTTGGCAAGTAATGAAGCGACTGAGGGAATTGTACTCCCTGTCGATGTTGAAGAGCACGACCGTAATTCCAACAAGACAGCAAAAGATCTATTCTCATCTTCCACAGAGTTTTAGTTTCTCCACCGATCCTGCTATCTCATCAAGAGCTCAACTGTTTTTGAAGAACTTATCCGATAGAGATCCAGCAAAGCAATCGACTCGTCGTCAATCTTTCTGAATTCTATTCGACCTTCTATCTGAATTATCCATTCGGTATTTCGCGCAACGCAAAATTGTTGATTGTTAAAAAACTGCACGTATTATACCAAATCCAAAAAAGGGGACATTTAAGTTTTGTCCGATCTCATATTCATTAAAAATTTTCGAAAACATTAGTTTTCGATCGAACAAAAGCTCAGGTGAACTTCACGGATTCTAGTCAACTCGCATTTCGTCACTGACGACCAATCCTTGATACTCTCACCATGTTATCATCTGATAGAAAATCAACAAGCACAAACGCGCTACAGTACCTTCGGTCGCGACTTGCTGGCTATCTTTCTCGCCATTAAGCACTTTCGCCAAGCGTTGGAAGGCCGACCTCTTGCTGTCCTAAAAGATCACAAACAAATTATTTATTCTTTCAACACCAAATACGACCGTTACTTTCTGAGAGAAATTCGACAGTGGGACTACATTTCCCAGTTTACAACGGATATACGATATATCGTGGGAGATAAAAATACCGTCGCCGATGCCTTGTCCAGAGTTACTTTAAGTGGTGTGCACCGAACTAATACCACTGATTTGAAAGAATTAGCGCGAGAGCAAGACAACGACCCAGAGTTGCAGCAGTGTCGCATCTTTTCTTCCCTCAAACTTCGCTTTGAGTAGGTATTATCTGACCGTATTTTTGCGTGCAGATCTTGTTTATACAGATCATTTGTATGTACTGGAGTCGACCACCCGATTCTGATGGACAGACGTCGTCGACTGAGATCGCTAATCTACTGTAATTAAAGAACATGTCTATAATATGTGACCCATGAAGTAAAACGATACAATACCATTCAGTTTGATTAGTCAAATTAATAGGTGAGAATAGCAGCTGTTATTTCTAGACACATTTCCGGCTGTCCAAGCAGAACGATTGTCTTCAATTGTCAAACAAACTTCAACAGGGTAAAAAAATGACCTTACAATAGCACAATCATCATTCAATTAAACCCATCAGTTTGCGTTTATACATTAATTTGTGAAGTCCTGATACAATGAAGAAGTGGGAAGTTGTGTTATCACAATTCGAGCAATGTCTTCCATTGTATTCATAGATTGAGTTGGCTGTAAAAAATAATTCTTTAGTGTCATGTGAACTGCTTTTGAGGATGTTCTGCTCCATAGCTATTTTAATATGGTTTCTATTCGGTATTCGGAAACACGGTTGACTCTCGTCCACTAACCGTTTAGAAAGCCTTGTATGAAAAGCATTTGAACTGTGGCGCTTTCAGATATCGAACGAAAGTAACGTGGTATAGTATGAAAACAAATCAAATATTTCCAGCAGTACTTTGAAATAGGAGAAATATTTAGCATTTGGGAAGAACAGTAATAAATAAGGGAAGACATAGAAGCGCGAAATGAGTCCGGGTCTACTCGTCAACACTCAGAGAAAGCGCCAAGCTAAGTGTGCAGAACCCTTGTGAAATGTAAACAACAACAGAAAAAAATCAGATGGAACGACCGTGGGTATAAGCGTAACAGGTAAATCGTTCAGAAAGTGCAAGCATTAGCTGTGCGCAATCATTTGCATGATTGGATAAAGTGGCAGAAGGTTTCTAGCAGGTCTTCTATAGAAGGCATTCATGAAAGCAAGTCTATAGAACAAGCAAGCTGGAAGACGTGGTTGTATCCGGGGCACATGGAAGTAGTTACGTTAGCGTTGGTACTTACACATATTGTAGCTGTGGTTCATCCGCTAACAGGCTTGGAGTGAAGTATCTATTCGACCGCTGGTTGACTGTCAGAGTTGTCTTCGTTTTGTTATTTTCGTCAGTTTAACCATGTATTCCACGTTGAACCATCGTCTAAGTGCCAGCTCGTCTACTCGGCCTAATTGGAAGCGTAGGTGGACTGATGACCTACACGCGCACAGGTCAGTTTGCATCGATCGATGCAGCAGACCTGAGGTGAGAGTTAGTCCACGAAGTTCAACAAGCATGGACTAGAGTGTTACTAAAGCCGAAACCGGTCGTCACTCAGCCTAATCTTAACTAACGTCTCCAATAACCTAGCCTAGCAGCATCGGCCACACAACGTCCAAGCAGCTGTTTGCACCATGCTACCGAGCAGCCACACAGGCAAACTGCTCGTTGAGTGAGTGTGTGGAGTGTCAGGTGCCTTCATAGCTAGGTTGCACTGAAGTGCGGAATTTGAACTATGGACTTCGCCGTGTACACTTTAATCAATAACGATGCAAACCGAACGCATGTGTGCCCGCTCGCATACTTGGATTGCACGACTGTGCCTCTGCGAAACTTGTCCCGGGACAAGCGGTGGACGAATGAACTGCAGTAATGATCTCTGCTAATAAGTATAACGAACCTGTAAGAGATAGAGTGCACAGTTAGTTGTTTTACGCTTAAAGTGTGCAGTATCACGAGAGGTTGGGTACAGACCATAAATGAACGGCTAGCCGATTTACAAGTTTGCCTTGAACGATCTCCTCAGCCCCCACTGTCATATTTTCTTAAACATATTTAGTTTATGGTTAACTTAGTCTTATAACAGCTAAATTACGATACAATGAACCCCATTATCCTGCAACACTTCTAAAAACCCCAGATCCAGGTTACGTGGATCACCTGCCCTCAACGTTGGAGACGAACACGACTGAAGTTTCCTGAATTACTAGAAGTCACTTTCAATTCTCTTTGCAATCACTAATGCACAGATAATCGTATGCTCTGCATCAGTCAGCTGTTAGGTAGCCTGATGATTCACGCGTAGTCACCCTCGAATTCAGTTTACTTGGTAGTGGTGACGGTGTGGACATTACTCTGAAATACTGCATACCCACAACTTATCACCACTTCATCGTGACCGGTTTGGCTGTCGATTACGTTCACTAATAAAAATGCTGGAACCAACAGCTTTCGTGTTACTACTGCTCTACAGGCGACGAACTACTCAAAGTATGGGTGAGTATTACGTTGTCCGAATGCATACACTGAGGATCAACCCAGTGATTGGCACTTGCTTTCTGTGGAAAGTCATAAACAGCTGTTTATAACAACTAAATCGTATAACGCGCAGTTGTGTAGTGATTGATTCGGCAGGCGCATTTGAACGCGATGGCTTGTTTGTGTACAAGGCTCCATGCCGGCATTCTTTTTGGCACAACACTTTGAGCATTACTCACATGCAAGTTACTAGCGTACTATTGGTCTGGATGAGCATGGCCGGCCCCAGGTTGCGCGTTTGTATTGTTTTCAATTACAACGGCACTTTATATACTTCAGTGTTTACTCGTTGCGTAACATACCACGTTAGCCGATCGTATCCCCAGTTGGATTTACCCTTTTCAGGAACAGCCAAAGATCACACACAGTTGATTACCTATCTTAATGTAGAAAAATCCGCCTTATACAATATGATGTTTAATATCCAATCCATTTTATCAACCTGCCTTCCGTCTGGGTGTTGTCTCATACCGGAATTCCAGCCCCACGACGCAACATGGTTTACATGCAAGTGTTATGTTAACGTCTGTCTCAATGTACCTGTTTAGCTGGTTATTGTTGCCGATACCTATCCTTATTTGGGTCGATTTCCCTCAGTATAAGGTAATTTGACCTCTTGTGCTGTCCACAGTTCCCCTGTTTAGAAGTATGACAGTCTGTATCTACTTTGAGACAGTCCATTAAAATTTAATTCTTTCGGTGCATAAAGTGTATCATTAACGTGAGTTGTATTTATTCTTCTATGAAAATTAATCTCCACTTTTAAACAAAATGCACAGTTTCTGAAAAATATCACGGGTTCTGTCGTAGGTTGAATTCCATCACTTCACAGTGGATCATGAATGCTTGAACATTGACAACGTAAGTTATTGGTTCTCTCACGCGATGCTCAAAAGTAACTCGCCTTTCAAGTATCCGCTCGGTACGACGATGTGTGCGGATAGCCGACCCGAGTAACGATGAGAAGGCCTATCCATTAACATGCGAATGACCATGAACGTCAGACGTGTTTCACGTGATGTGTTATTATTGAACTCCACGCCCAGCGATCGCCCTAAGGCTCAGATAGACCAGCTCAAAAAATCGAACGATGCATGTTGTAAAGTACATTTTTGCGGCCACAATACTGTGCTCGAGATACTGGCTTACGAGAAAAGAAATGAATAAGGCCGGTTCGTATGTTTCACTTGGGGAACATGCTTATTCCAGGATGGCAGTAAACACGAATACACGTCCTCAAGTCAGCTTTAAAATTAACCACTGAAACATGCAGAATAGGAACATCAGGATGGTAAAGAATGTCTACGTGTAAGGTAGGTGATTGTGATGCATAGCAGTGAATTCTGCTGAGAAAGCAAACGTTACTTGCAAGTAGCTTAACATTTCGATTGCTAAAAGTTGGAGAGTACTCTCGCTAGACGATAATCAGATGGACTAGCCTAACCAAGGGGCTACATTAAGTCTGGGCCTCGCTTTTGTTCGGGGCTTAGCAGCCGTCTCAAGCCCTTTCTAACCAACAGGGTGAATTCCGTTTCTAATGCTTGTGAAGAGAGCGTGTTGACCAATGCAGTTCACTAACGCCGCATTATGCACGTCCGAGCCAATACTCCGAGCTTTGGTAACAATCGCTGATGAATAGTCACCATATTGTTTAGCAAACACCATGAACTAAGAGGTCTTCAATTAACTAATAAATCTTGCTTACAAAGTTATCTGTGATGAAGTAAACGGTCCGCTTACCCTGACTCCGCTGGAAATGGTAGTGCATCTCCGAATAGTACTCCTCAGCGATCGTGGCAGACAGTTCGGGTGAGATTATTCGGTCATGCTTAATAGGAAGTTGATATGGTGGTGGTGTTCTTCTCACAAGTACGATGGATAGAATTTACCTTTCGGTTAGGATATAGGTGCGCAACATTAGTGATAAATTCTAGTAGCAAAACTCAAGTCTAATGTTGTTTTCAAAGTGGACTAACAGGATATTTCATTAAACTGCGGAAATTTCATTTAAACGCAAAATTATCGCATGAACGCACATGACAGTTGTAATCCAGGTATTGCTCGCTACCAAGTTTTACTATTCTATACATTGTTCACCTCATATGTATTTATAAGATTGTGTTGTACAAAACTGCTTCTTGTTTCATCCCTTCAACTATCTTGTTCTCAACTCAGGGGAAAATGTGTCCGTCTTATTGTACCAACCAATCTGGCTGCTTTATACGGTTTCTGTGAATGGTATACTGGTGGTCTGCCTTGTCTTTTGGGTGGCCTTGTCCAGCAGTGAACTTGGTAAGTCTTATCGTGCACAAAGTGCAAAAATTTTGGTTTGTTAACGTCATTTGCACCTCTCATAAATGCGGACAAAAATGATTTCGGAAGTACCACGTGTAGTGGACACGGTAGTTGGACTCGGGCTACTACTAAATCCAGAATTTCATTCAGGTCAGAGACGCGAATTTGTTCAAACCGACGTGACCTCAACCAATTTTGCCTCGGACTTTGGATAGCCATTGGCTGTCTGGGTAGTATCGATCTAAATTCACGTCTTTGGTAAGGTCAATGAAGGGAAGTCGCCACTTTCGACGGCTGGACTAGGAAACGTTTACATTGGTCGTATTTACAAAACCAAGAACACGCGACAACTCGGCCAAATAATGAAACACGTTATTTACTGATTAGCTTTACGCACCCCATGTGCCAGGTGAGCATTAGAAGTACCAAACAGTACTCATAAGCGCAACCAACATTTAGATGAAATCACGACATGTCATTAACATGACGGAATGGTGCACATGCTATTAGCAGTTAACCGTTAATCTCAAAGAAATACAATACCACTTCTTGTCCTCTCAGATAGATTTTATATACTAAATACCAAAGCACATTTTTTTCTGTTGGAAAATTCACGGAGAAAACGCTGTTTGCCTTTACTAATGCTATCAGTCTGATCACACGTTATCCAAAACACATCCTTTAAAAAACGTTTCCGACATCGTACACTATCCAGTCTGAAATTATAGGATGCCCGTTGAGAATCACAACCATTGGTTATTTGACCTTCACAAAACTCTTTCTGGATCCCATTCATTGTAGGTGTATTCGCCAATGGCTGGGGTAGACTGAAGCACAGTCTTTCAGGCATACTGGCTATCCTGGATCTGGGTGTATCGGCAATTCCCTTTCGTTTGATTCACGTGATTTACCCCATACTGGCAGGCATCCTCTACTCCATGTTCAGCTATTTCTTCTGGCTCGGTGACCTGACTGGCCCAGTGGCAGTCGGGCAAGTCTACCCGGGACTGAATTGGGCACATCCACGCGCAGCAATTCTGGCATGTCTGTGCGTTCTTCTCGTCTCGTTTCTAGTCCACGTGAGTCAATGTCCGGTTTGATTGTGTACAATATCAGAATGCAAAACACCCCTCCTCGTACCAACTCCAGCGAGTACAGGGTCAGAGATTTGACTCCCAGCTATTCAGTTGAGAAAGCAAGCAATGTATTCTTTTCACTTGAAGATAACTCGATGACGTTTTAGCATGTTTCGAGATCGCTATCTGGTGACTCGATATCAGTCTAAGATATCCAAAGCGGTTTCTCCGAGTCCACTTTAAATCGTTCAGTGATGAACGAGGTTGTATGACCGTAGACACAATGCTCGCTTGGCCCGTACGATGTGGAAAAACGTGTACACGATGGATCGAAGGCGCGTACATAGCTAACTCATTCGCGCCCAGTTGTCAGGGGGGCTCAGGCGAAGACCAGACCACCCCGTCCGTGCATGGAGGGCCGCATACGGTTTGTACTGAGCGGGATTGCCAGAAATATGAGATCATACATTTTTCACTCGATGTGATCACACCGCACACATCCTGGGTTGAATTTTGAGTAATGGAGTACGATGTTACTCGAAGGAGCTACCGACCAGCATACTCTGAATCTGAGCACGTCAGAGGTGAAGCATTCAGTTTAAGGAAAAATACAAGAGTCCTTGTCGGACTGTGAAAACAAAGAACAGTGGGAAGCAGAACGTTTAAAATAAAACGAATAGAGGAAATCAGAAACTAAGGGCGTGAATTTAAAAGAAAAAATGGTCTGAACATTCTACCGGGACTGGTTTTAGCACACCTGGGTGTGCTACAAACAGATGACAACAATAAACGTTGAACATAATTTACCAGATAGCTTAATGTGTTGAATGTATGCGTCAAGTCTGCACTTGAATTTCGTTCACTCATGACACTGGTACAACAGACCCAGATAAGGTGTTTCAGACTGGACGTACACGGAAACAAGATAAATGTCGTCTACAAGTCAAGAGGTTCGTTTGACACCGCGACCTCATAAGTTATGGGTTAAACTGAGCGTGGTGTGTAAATACCCGTAACTTTCAAAGTTCATTCTTTTCGTACATACGTAAGAACATGAAGCACATTTGCCGTAAACATTCTTTCAATGAAAATAACAGCCATGAATAAATTGCATTCATAAAACGCAAAAGTTAGTGAGAAATAACTGAGGCCATCTTGGAATGTAGTGTTCATGATAAAAGTTCACAAAGGTCAATGGAATATGACCTCTTCATACTCTTATTTTTATGCTGAAGCAGACCTTCCCTGAATGCTACATACCAGGAACGTCACAACGAAGGCAACAATGTTACAACAAGAGCGCACTCTTCAGCTCCTTCTCGTGATGAAAACTTCGCCCTTTCTGGAATACTTTTATTAGGATAATGCCCCATAAGTTCTCTGAAATTCCGGTCGGTCTAAACATTTATATAAGTGGAATGCGTATAGTCAGACCTTGTCATGTTGTTAGATTGACTTTTCACTCTGCATTCGGACAGCAAAAGGTGCACCTAAAGTAGATTGATTCAACGCGAGTATTCCATGCAGTTCTGTTATTTCTTATGGGGAAAATCCCACTCAAACGATCAACGAACCACTGCTTCATCTCTGGAAACTGAAATATTTTCTGTGAACTAATCAGTCATCAGGATTTCTCAAATGGGGTTCCTTTCCAACCCGGTTCCAATGGTCACTCCAAGTAACCTACTCCGTACCCTCCAGCCAACGTTGTTTATCAGTTTCAACGAGCAGTGGATTCTGATAATTATGCGCCACCGGGTAGTTGTTGCACTTATCGCAGGGACGCCCGAGGTTTCAGTTGAGAAGCAGAACGAGCGAGGATTCTTTCGTGCTGTTCAGATAGTGTTGCGTCTACCTGAGCGTATGGTTGCCCACTGTGAGGTGGGGCTCACCAAGAACCATTCATGCGCCTGACAATCTTTTACCTAAACTTTCTCACAGCGCTGTAGGTCAATATCCTTCTCACCTCCTGCCCTAAGAGCCGTATTCCGCGTCACAATAACGAAATGCCTTGAATACAGATCACTTAGTGAGTCCTGATCATCCGGTCCATAGTCGTGTAAATACACTCAGAACCAATTAGGTAAATCTACCAAGTACACTTAACGTGACAACAATGCAGAGACGAAAATGATTTAAACGGAAGCATCCAGCTGAGTATCAAAATATAAAGCCCAGCAATAAATAATCACCAAATTGTAAACAGCTTTTAAAGTGAAATATATAGGTTCCAACCAGCGATACGATCGGTAGCAATGACAATCGTGAATAATTATCATCTATTTTAGTACAAAGTTTAGTTGGACAACTTTCCATTTTGTCTCGTCATTACAAAAACTGGAGTCCCCAATAACGCATTCGGTATACCAAATTAAGCGTCCTCAGATAGTCCTTGAATGTCGATAAACATTCTGAACTAGTTAATGCTATTACCTTTGAGTTCAATGGAATAAAGCTATTAATGACTGTATTGTCAGCTAACTATTAGCGAAAACCACACGGTTGGACTGTAAAGTTTCACTGGCGATCACGTAGTTGTTTGGTTCCGTTTACTGATGATCATGAGGCACCTGGTTCCCGTCTCAAGGATTACATATCACATAAGCGATCACTGTTTCACTTGAGATAATCCAGTGTGACTAGCAGGCTGACCAAGAATAGCCAGGGTTCCGCAAATACTGTAAGATCACATGCTCCATATTCGTCAGACATGCCTGAACAAGGACAAAACAAACTTGGCGTGTAGGTGAAACTGAAACTTCGGAGACCTCGTAACCAGTTTTCTGAGTTATATGAACAAGTGAATTACAGATGCTAAACTGCTTCCACAAGTCGACTGCACAGGTAGGATGCTTTGGGTTCAGGATATAGTTAGAGACTGAGACACAGTCACACATGTGGACACAATAGGAAGCAACCATGTAAACGAAGATAGCGACGAAATGAATTTTACAGCCAGGGCAACGTACCTGCTGAAGGCGTTCGAAGTATGGTTGAATAACATTTATTAAATACATTTTTAAGACGTGTAAACAACGCAACCTAGCTGTCAAAACACAGGCCTACTCTCTATATGTCGTTCTTTCAGATATGTCTATACGTCACCTATTTCTTACGTGTCCAACTGAGTGCATGCGTAAACGGTCGTGGACACGCGGCTCCCTGTGCAATGCAGTCCAAGAACGGAAAATACGATCAAATCGAAGCGGCAGATCTGGGACAACAGATCGAACAGGATCTAATCAGCGTGACTTCAGTGAGCACATACGCGGAAATGAAACAGAATCACGATTACGGGACTGTTGAATAAGCAATGCGAGATCGTTGAATTACTAAACTGTTTCGACGTAACCCTGTTTTCAAGAAACATACACACGTTGCAATGACCCGAAGAGGTCCAAATAAAGAATTTAAAAAGCCACCACAAACGTTTTTTGTTGTTTTGTCAGAATAAATGCGAGCCAAGGACATCACTATTAACAGATACCGTGGAGAAGATACACGTTTATAGTAATGAGATAGCATTACAAAAGCAGAGGTCAGCAGTAAGACACCACCTTAGATGTACATATATATATATATATATGTGGATGGAGATAATGGAATCAGTAGCGAGGCAACAATGAAAATTTGACGCAGGCGCCATTGAAAACATATACATATATACCGCACAATTATTGGTTTTATACACATATGTGACCGACAGGATTTCCTTAAGTCGGCAGTCATACCATGAAACATAGTAAATGCGGCTGTAAATAGAAATGTCCGTGAGAGGGACGTGTGGTGACAGACAGAGAGAACCAAGATAACAAACCCACAGTCTAAGGGGGACACACAATATACAAGGCAGAATACGGAAAACAATCGGAGCGACGATAACAACAGTGAGTAGGCAAATATGCGTGTGTATGAACTGATTTCGCCAGTTGAAAAGGCGCTGTGATTCATGAACTGTACAGCGAGTCGCGTGTATGCGTGTTTCAGATGCAAAATGATAGCAATAGCCGAAGTATGAAACGATTGTAGGCGAAAGTGGACAATATGTGTGCTTGTGTATGCTGCGAACAGAACAGTGTCAGCCAGATGCATAGAAGATGCGTTGGCTGACAAACGAAGCTGGTAAATAAAAAGGACCACAAACTCACAGAAAGAAACAGAGGAAGAAAAAATGAAAGCAAGATAGTGATACACGGAGCTCAAACCTTTTAGACAAATAGGCGACTAGGTTGTCACGATCTATTGTTCTCCATGGTATCAGTGGTAGTCACTGTGGTTGTGGACCCGTTGACGATAGCCAACTAGATTGGACAAAAAGTGAGTAGAGAATGAAAGGGTAGGAATAGCCATTTAAAAAAAGAATCAAACACATTTATATACAATGTGAAGGAACTATGAAACCAACTGATATGTTACTGAAAATTTTGCTGTGTTAAACCGTAAACTGCACAAATTTCTTGCTCAACAAACTGAAGAAGACAAATAACTGACATTCATTAATTCTTACTAAGTTAATAAACAGCGTTACATAAGTTACGGAGACCAAATCATAATACCAGGCAGTGAATGTACACTAGTTCAATCCTTCAAACACGTACCCACACGAAGCATGACCGACATCTCGTCGGAAAGACTATCGGGTAACAGGAAAACACAAAAGTGGTTTGATCTACTGAGAAATAGACAAGTACGGTCTCGGTTTCATACGAATGTAATGGAAGAAAGGGTAGAATAGGTTCAGAATATGTTGAAGCCAAGATGGACAAACTGCATAAGTGTCCGCGAAAAAACCAAATGACCGCCCCCACAGTTGAGTGTCAGTTATGTCCTTCGGACACATCTGAATAAATCAATGGCACGGTGGAAAAGCTAGCCTGTGAAATTAGATCAAGAGACAAAGATAGTTGCCAACAAATTACCGTTTTGCAACCTGCAGCATGATCGTCATTGAGCTGCATGATTCAACCATCACGATGAACGAGGAAGCCGTATTAACCCGTTTAGCATTTAAGAGTGATACCACCTAGGCCAGCCCTAACGGTCGACTCGATTAGACTCTCAGGCGCACAGTACATAACCGGTTTCATACAGCTCCTCAAAAACATTGGGCCCAAAAGGTAAACTGCTCGTCCTCGACCATTCCCAGCTTGCGTGTTCAACTTTCTACTGTTGAACATCAGAATATGTAAGTAGGATGACCAGGCGTTCATTCGAACAAATTGAAGAACACCATCCTGCACGACTCAGAATTGGTTTGACCAAGACCCCTAACAATGCAGCAGTTGCATATTTTGCCGATATGGGCCATCGCGTTAACCCCAACCGGGTATTCCGTGTGACCGACAAAGTTCTGGCTAACCACACAAAACTAGCTAACACAGAATAGATTATCAATCGATTCCGCGGTCTGATTTTTCGTCCACAGAAAACAGCTGTAATAGTCAAAAGTCGTGTCGTTAGTTTCTGTTCACGACCAAACTTTAACCTGCAACTATACCAAAATCCTGCTTTGTTCATAATATCTTGGTGTGTACTGAGAACTGGTAGTTTGATTCTCAAAGTAAGTGCGCCACGTTTAAGAGAAAAATAAATGTTTGAAAAAAGGTAGAGTGGTCATCTAATTTTAGTGCAGTGTGTCTTGACAAACAGTCAATTTCTGACTTAAACATAAGTTCGTACAACGAGTCGATGTTCGCTGTAATGTAAAATTTGCGAACACAAGTGAGCTCATTCGAGTACCAGTCTTCATGATTTGACGTGTCGAGTCCAGAACATAAGCCAATTTAACCTTAGGAGAGATGTCACAGATGTTGGACAGTGCGCGATATAGTGTGCAGGCGCATGCATACAACTAAACAAGAATTGTGCGACAGAACAATGCCATTTTTTAAGTTGAAACTAAAAGTGTTTGTGTCGCACCTGTGTAGAAATAGGTAGGATGATTGCCGTCCCCAGTGACGAGGAGATGGGAGTCCCTAAACCAGCGATTGTGGCTGTGGGGATTTTGATATCGGAATTTCCGCTCAGTGAGGCCTCACTAGTCAATTCACCCAAACCATTTACGACGGTGAACTGTCGACCTGCAAGCGAGCCAGAAGAGACCGTAGCTAGACCGGCAGAGTTCGTGGTCAGTATGGTCGGAGTGAGAAGAACCGTGGAGCCGACTGCATTGGCAGCCGAAGTGATGACGTTAGACACGGAAGACTCGTCCAGCAAAGTGGATTCCAGTTTGCTTATCTAAAATCAGAAGGTGCATAAGAAGGTAACAGATCAGGAAAAACACTAAACGGTTAACTAACGTCCGTGGCTTGCAAATGAAGTGAGGCGTATCACTATAGAAATATTCACATAAGGCTTTCAGCAAACGTTTATTACTGCGATCTTTCACCTGGAGTTGAAGTAACAATAAAACGTTTCGTCCAGTTGGCCGGAACACCACCTATGCATGAGACCCAAACGATTCCCCTTCTAATTCATAAGCCAAACGAGCAACACGGACAAAAAAGCAAACGACCAATCACGGAGATTGTCTTCAATATCCAGTAAGAGTGATATGATCAAGGTTGTTAATCGAGGACAACAAAATGGCTCCAGATATAATTAAAGCGGCCAAAGCTTTGAACAGCCATTATATTACAATATACGAAATAACCCAACAATTTAGGAAGATCAAAAAAACGTTAGCATGCAGTTAGTCGGAGACATCAAGTGAATATGAAAAAAAGAGATACTGACGGTTCTCTCTTTAAGCTTTGAGATAACACGACAAATCAAGACTGTACAACGATCGATGATAAGCAGACCTCAAGTGAGTAATATTCGATTATACTGTCAAATGCATTCAAGTAATCCTAGCATCAAATTTGAGCATCATTCAGTGGACCTAACTCGAAGGCTGGTAACTGCACCTCTATCCTTGATCGTTGCGTACTCAATGGAGTCGAATTAAGGCCAGTAAAATTAAACGTCCTCAATAAAATCGCGTTTTCAGGCAGGATTTCTAAGTAACAGCTATATGAATGCGGTACTGTATTTACCAATGTCACGGCCACTGACATCTGTTTCCAGCTACCGAAACTAAAGGACGGCTACGTACGTGCATAATTGCAACTAGCTTACGGTGCACCAATTGCATTTCTACTCATATTAACTGTAAACCGGAAGAAATAAGACCCGGATTGAAAGCTTCTGTAGTACAGACGGTTAAAGTTTATTGATCGGATGACAGCCAGTGTGATAGTGAAACCCTCATCTTCTATCAACGAAAAATACTCTTCAATGACAACATGTAAACCAGGAGGATAACCGAATATCGATAATATGTGGCAGTGATAACTTCTGGCAGAGAAACCATACCAAACCTTCAACATACAATACACTAAGCAAGGCTGAAGAGAACGAAAGATAGCAGGCTACGATGGCTCAAGTCACTGGTGTAATAAATATATACACGCACACAGTTCAATTTTAAACAAACGGTAACAGAGCTCGGGCCGTTAAATATACACAAAAAATAGACAGCGCATGGATCTACCTGACCTATGCGAGAAATAAGCTGTTCCATCTTTCTGCGCATGTACATCCACTCATCCGGGGTAAATATAATAAGTTTTTACTTTTATTATTGAGGTCTCAACGATGATCGGCTATGCCATTTCGAAGTGGGCTAGCCGAAAGGCTTATCTGAATGCAAAGGCCGCGATCGAGTGTGGGTAGTGTTCAATTTCGAAATATGCCATTTTTGATCAATGCGGATTGTTTACCCAACCATCATTTCTCAACATCTGTTCACTACACTCAAACCAACCACATCGTGTTCGGCATGATGACCGACAAACACCACAAGTATAACGGTTGTTTGGACTGTGGAAAGTGCACGGAAGCGTCAGAATTTTGTTTTAATACATTGAATGAAAGTGTACGTGTATGGCGAAACTAGGGTGGGCGATTTAGGAGTGATAAGAACATTCACACAATACCTACGAATAAGTCGTTAACTGATCATCGAAGAATGAATTTTCTTCTTTGACCACCAATGGACCTACTGCAAGCACGTGTGTATCCAGTCTCGTACGATCAAAAAGGCCGAATTTTTCAAAATAGCAACGTTCCGGCCTATCAATGGGGCTTTGCACAAATACTTTAGTCGTCCGTCAACGTTAACCACATTTGTAGGTTGCTGGATTACTTTAGAGCACAGTGATCTAATGAATCCCAAGGCAACCGGACTGATCTATCGAGAAAAGTATGGAATCAACAGACAGCATCCCATTGTTCGGAGTGGCACTTTCAAGGCGTAATGAGGCCATGAAATGTGTCCCTACTATAAGTAATATAAATATACGTTCGATGTTTGGCAAACTATTGAGTTAACCGACAATATCTGATGTTTACCGACAAAGTTGAAGACAATCACAGTACAAACAAACATGCCGAAGATGGCATGGCGCACATCGAAAACGCATCCAGGGAGGGTGGATAGTCATGTGTCAATGAAATCGTAAAGCTATCATCATGGATATCCATGATTCAGGGTGTAGACAAGAAGTACGTTCTCGTACAGAAAAATTACTCCGAAATTTTAGGGAATATCACTTCATTTAACCTTTTAACATATGTATATTTCCAACCGCCATACCGCAAAGCCAGATGGTTTCACTTACTCTATTCCGACTGCTATTTTTTGAATAACAAGACATTTTGTGTGCATTAGACCGGAAAAATTTAATGGATTCCTGTGATGAAAATCTACTTGATTCACCGACCATCCAAACCCCGACACAACAAGAGTTCTAACAAGAGACCAATCCAAACGTCGCGTTGAAGATACTACATCAGGATTGGACGAACAGTCTCAATGTTACGCCTTCTGTTATTCGCTTATTTCTTTGTTCCGTGTTGCACCAATTAACATTCAGTTTGTGACTTTGTATGTCCATATGATCAGCCAATGAGTGAGTATGATTTCTTTAATACTATTGTACATCCATAAATTCGACTTCTTGTCTCACGAATATGAACTGCTTACTGCAACCAGTGCGAGGTCTTCTGCTTATTACTTGCGTGGGAGGTTTCAATCCTAGTACGATTTCTAGGACTATTCGAAATCCCTAATTCCGAGTATTACAAATTGGCGTCGCGGAATGGAACTGCCTGCAATCGAACAAGTAAATCTTCATTCTGGTGCAAATGAAGTTGGGGAATGGGTGGAGAGGTTCGAATTATGGTGCAGTATTCGTCGGGGTGTGAAGAAGGAAAACCAATCAGCTTTCTTCATTACCGCTGGTGGTCGCGAATTATATTCATTGCTGAAGAATCTTGCATACCCAAACGTCCCAGCATCACTGCCGTTCGACGAACTAAAGAAACTGCTGTTAAAACACGTGCTCCCCGTCAATTTTCAGGCTACAGAACGGGCGAAGTTCAATTCCTTGGTGCGTTCAACAAGCACGAGTTTTCGGGAGTTCATTCTACAATTGCAAAAACAGGCTGCCCGTTGCAACTTTGGTGATAAGCTGGAGGAGAATCTGCGTGATCGACTGATTGCTGGCGTCAACGACACTGATCTCCAAAGGAGATTACTGGTCAAACGAGGTATGACATTTCAAGAAGCCCGAGACATCTGTGAGCAGAAGGATGATGTCAATGCTGCTACTACTGAATCGAACGTCATACTATTTCAGAAGACCAAAGCGCATGCTCCCACCAGAAGTCAACCAGTGAACAAGTTTCCACGGTCTCCTCAAGTACCCGTCATCAATCTCAGTCCAAGGAAAGTGAACAATTGTTTCTCTTGTGGTGAGTTACACTTACGATCATCTTGCAGATTTCGTAATGCTATATGCCATTTAGGTGGTAAATCTGGTCATATTAAGAAGGTATGCAAAGGTCAGAAATGCCACCTGAGTCAAGTTGAAGAGACAAATGATGTAGAGCCACTTACTACTGTTTATTCATTGCAAATGAAATCCAGGGATGGGCAGTATATTCACAGATGCCTCAAGTTCAAGTCTGGATGTACGTGTGAATTCATTTTGGACACAGGAACTAGCGAATCCATTCTTTCAAAACCACTACTAGGTCACATAGCCCCTGATGCTCAACTGAGGTCAACAACAATTGAAATACGTGGAGTTACTGGTCATCGCTTAGCTCTGCTAGGTGA
>JTDE01000664.1:88786-103334 GCA_014338405.1 Paragonimus skrjabini miyazakii
CAGTGCGAGGTCTTCTGCTTATTACTTGCGTGGGAGGTTTCAATCCTAGTACGATTTCTAGGACTATTCGAAATCCCTAATTCCGAGTATTACAATTCCTCACTACTGTCGACCCACACAATACTGTTGCTTACGCTGAAAGTCTAGATACTTTTGTAATCCACATAAAACGATCGCCGTTAAGACATTTGGTTGTAACCTCCTTACTCGGTAATATAGCACAACTTGTCAAAGTTGGTTAACTCGTTGCTCCGGTCCTATACAGAAGTGAGGGCAGTGTGACTTTGAAAATGTCTGTGAAACGAAGAAACTGATTACTGCAACAGGTTTGAACTTCATATTTACCTATCTATGTTTAGTGAGCGTTGGACACCTTGGTTAAACTAATGCATTTTGTTGCTCCTGAAAACAGTTTTCACCTACACAACGATATTTCCATCAACTTACATCAGAAGGTTCATCGTACAAAAAGTGTATCTTGACGGAACGACAGGCCAAAAGCGAAATCAATTCCAACGGTAATTAAAACTTTGATCCTGTATGCACCAAACGTTACTCTATCACAAGGAAACCCTGGAGAAAGTTGGAATGCAAAGGAGCTGAGTTGGACAAACTACCAATTGAAAATACCGTTCTGTAAAACTAGTATACTGAGTCAACGTTTCGTCAGTTTATTAAAGGTTCCTATCGTTTTTATTTATAAAGTTCCTTCTTGAATCGATATCCCCTATTTCAGATGGGCATTCAACTGCGCCTGGAGAATTCTCAATCATTTCTAACGAATGTGGCCTAATCACTTGAAGATCTGCTTACACAGTCTTGACAGCAAATGACTGCCAGTTGCTGGGAAATCACTACCGTCACGCTGATACCAAAAGGTGTCGAAAGTTTCCGCCCTAAGCACGTACAATGTATAACCACATTTACAGTTGAAGTTTCCAAACGGATTATTGTACTTATAACGTCGCAATTTGAGGGTCTGTACCAATTTCTGCACCAACAATAATGATCTACCATCGGCGCATCACCTTGGTATCTCCATTAAGCTTTGTTGCTGCTAGATAGTAAAGGCAAGATCACTCATATCTGTTTATTAGAGTACAACAGTTCTTTCAATCGCGCTAATAAATATAAATTGCTTCATATTTTTAAGAAGTACGACATTCAAGTCTCTCACACGATCTGATCTGCGGGTCAGTTATCCTATCATCCTTACTTTGCATGCCACAAAGATCGGATAATTTTTCAAAAAGTTATGAAACCCGATACCCCAAGACATAATCACATCCTTATTTAAAGTTTGTTCTACTTGAGTATCATACTCGTTCAGAGGGAGACGATCATGTCAAAATAAGCTGATGATTTCAGTTTCTGTTATAGGTTATCATTTTTAACTGTCATTTTCACCGTAGAACAAAATAGTCGGAAGTGGCTAGCTGGTCAAATGTAAAGTGGTCATCACCAAACATTAAAATTCGCAGTTAGTCTATTTTCGGCTAGGAGAGAAAGAAGTTGTCAAGTATTGTTTCAAACTTTTTACACATAACCGTAGTTAAAGGAAAATTATAGAAAACAATGGCTAGTCCCTGATACTTCGTTGACTTAATGAGATGTTTTCTGGAAACCGAAGTATGAGTGACTGGGTAATGTGCTTCCGTAACTATAGACACAAAAAAGCTCTCTCTCGATCTGTTATCAACATTTTTAGGCGAGAAACTGAGTTAACACTTCACGCGGTCACTTTAAACGAATATTACTTTTTTAAACGCGGAATATCCACTCAAAACAGTTTGCATCTCAAGTTTTTTCAATCCCGTGTAATCTCTCCCCACACCGGTTATTTCTTCGTCTGCTGAACAAAGATAATGAACCCGTCACCACATCCTTAAAACGATAATTCAGCTGTAGCATCTCTTTGACATACTAAGTAATCTGCTGTCCGTAGCTCGAGCCGCAGTATCGTCTGCTCAGGCATACGTATGCATATGTACGATTCCTGCCAATTTAGAATCTATAAATCCACTTCTCGTAACGTTATGTTTCAGTCTAGCCATCCACCCTGTCCTGGTCTTGGCAACATGACCTCTGATTAATGCTGATCTTTCGATCTAGGAGAAAACCGATAGTAAAACCGGGTTAAACACTGACTGAAAATGTGAATTCGTACATTCACCCCCTGTGATGCGCAAAAGGTCTTTTCTCAGGTTCATTTTCTAGGGGATCTTAAGTCATCAGAGATGAACCGGATGGATCGGATCAAAAACCGGATCATCGAAAACGATTGAACCCAGAAATATAAATGAATTCACGTCATATTTCCTCAGTGCCAGTGTGAGCAAAAGCTAACAACACGCATACTTAAATAACATCTCGTTCGCTCGTTTTTGTTATTGTCAACGTATTTCTAAAAGTGTGTGTACGCTTACTGTATTAAGCGAAGAAGAAAACACACTAAAGAATCAATGGAACCCCCCGGGGAAGACAATGCAAATCGGCGTCAGATATTCAACGAATGACATCCGCTCTTAAAAACACAGATAATGATTTTCGATTAAGTCGCCAATTGTTTAAGGCCTTGAAGGGAGACATATCGAGTTGTAGCGTGAAACGTTCTTTTAATTGGCCGCCTTAGAGTTGTCAGTAGTCATCGTATTATGTGAAGTAAACTTGTTAATTGTCACATGACAATGAAAGTGGCTAATTTAGGAGAGCGGCTTTCTTTCCAGTCAATGGATTTGGTTCAGATAGTATGGTGCTGGTTGTGCGTCAAAAGTTGAACACTATTCACGTATGATCGTAGCATCTGCAATCATATAAGCCAAATGAAAGTGGGTCAGCCGAATGGCTTATGGGAAGGTTGAAATTAAATGCAGGTGGAGTTGAATTTGTAACAGTCTAAATTCCAAAGAACTTCAATCAATAGTTTGCGTGCTAGGTTGCTTTGTCACGTGACTCGATCGTTAACATATTGGTATGCTTTGTAAGTGTGAATAATGTGAACAAGATAAGCGAGCTGTGTACAAATCCCGTTTAAGAAATACCTCGAAATTGTTAGTTTTGAAGGTTACCAGTGAGTCGAACTTGCAAGACGACTGTTATCCTTGGCTGTATGTACTGAAAAAACTTCAAACTCCTTAATCGTGTGAAAGATTGACCGGAAACCCTAAGTCTACCTCTGCTCGTGATTATGCTATAAATGAGGGACATATTCAAACTTCAGAATTGATGACAGAAGAGAAAGTTGTACACATTAAAGATACTTCGACAATGACCCAGTTGATCATGACTCAATCTGCCGAAAGGGCATCCGATGAAGAACCCATTTAATTGGACAGTCTGATGCATATTGAACTTTCCAAACTGTCTCACAACAAGGTGGAACACCAGAATGTCGAATACGACCTGAAACAGTTACCAGCCAACATCTACAAAGAAAATAACCTACATATGAAACAGACGACTGTCTGCAAACAGTTGGTCCTGGTGACCGCCAACGAAATCTTGGACGGCGGTTTTGACCTAGTTCTATCAAGAATGCGCACGCAGGGGAAAGGAATCTATGGGCAGTAAATGAGAGCAAAATAGTGGTTCAGACGCTTATCCACTAAAACACGAAATGGACACTATTGGGGTTGCACGACGGTGTGTGAATTACTACTCTTAGCCATAGTGCAGCTACTAAAGAAAGTAAACGTCCGTCTCTCATCTTATGTCAAATTGCTGATCTGAAAACATTTCTTATGAAACTGAATAAGTTTAAAATTTTCAAGGAAGTAGAACCGCTGTAATGTGTGGACAATGACCGAAAGATGATGGTTGCTAGCAGAGACCCAAATCCTAGAGTTTGAGCGTTGTACCGTGGTTTCGACAATTCAAGCATCCAGTTAATGTCAGTGATGGTTAAAAGACAACATTATCAACAGTGACAATATAATCAGTAGCGAAATCTGAATGGTATAAAAGGCGGTTTAAAAAAAAAATACTGCGTCAATCATGTATTCGGTGTAAAGTTCAATCGTCAATGACTACTCTTGGACACTAAAGTAAGAAACGGATTCCTGTTAGGTAACCATTTCGTGCAGTTTATAAGTATTTGGTGGCACCATCGAATGAGAAATTAGACAGAATTCCCTTTATGTATATTCATCAGTGTAGTAGATCTAGGCGTAACAAAAAAAGTGAACAAAAATGAACAACAAAAGTAGGCACAAAATTAAGTCACGCTTCTGAACATAACTTTTCGCCGCATTAATGTATTCCACCGAGTGTTGGAATAATCACGCTTCCGAATTGGTCATCCATCACAATAAGTGACGAAAAATAGATGGCTTTTGAACATAATCAGCAGACAAGTTGTTTCGCAGTCATTCGAGAGAAGCGTTTCACACTGTGCTGTTAGGTGATGTCGCATCGACAGTACGACTGGTGTAGGTTAACAAATGCCACCCAGACTTTTTTATTTGATGACGGATCTCATCACACAATATATATCAGGTCTCCCAATTACTCTGGTGAATAGACCTCTTGACGACCCCAATGTGTCTCCAGCGATGGTCAGCGTAGGCACAGGTTACTGCTAGTTTTGGGATAGAAGTTTATACCGGGTTTAAATAAAGTGCAAACCAAAGCGACCAGCTGAGACCGATGATATGTTGAGGATATTTTGCACCGCCTGTGTGACAACACAGAGTGGAGAAGCGTCATCAGCGAACTCTAAGTCCCTAAATCGGCTGTCAGTTTTGCAATCATGTACTGGCAGTCGACGAGAACGTCATCCGGGACAGCATCGATGACAAAGAGGTAGAGGAAAAGAGAAGTTGGGTAACATCACATGACTACAAAGGTAGATGATAATTCATCGCAAGGCCCCATTGTAGTTGAGGTCTGGCGGCAGTGTTTTGAGTATGTTGATATACTGAACAGGCACACTTGTTCATACGAGATAATTCCACAGTCCTGGTAAGTTGACCGAGCAGAAAGCTAAATTAAATTAGATGGATGACAAATTCCGAAGCGTGATTATTTTAGCACTTGGTGGAATACACTAACATGGCGGAAAAGTAAGTTCAAAAGCCCATAGTGAGTGGATTGCAGACAAAACGGGCGACCGGATGAGCCATCGCACGAGGAAGTCGGACAAATGGACGGGGAATGAGAAGTAAGAAATCCACAAGAGAAACCGTCAGTCATACACACGAACCAGGGAGAACTGCACATGACGTGTGAGTGGAAACCGCCGCTGTGTTGTGGACTGGAATTCCGTCTCATAAACGCCAGCGCGAGCGCGTAGAGCGCGGGAAGTTCGAGTTGGACGATGAATGTCGTGGTATACTGAACGACTTTTTGTTACATAAGATGCAAAACGTTAATGTCTAGTGAACACGGATGTAGTATAACTGTCAGAGTGTACAATTTGCCAATGCAATGCTGCAGCTGTCATGCTCTTCATGTGTTGAACTCAACGCAAGAGAAGCCAATGCGGCTGGAAACAAAGATAATCCATGATGAGTGTCATATGCATCAAGAGGATGAAGTAGAGGACGATTGCGAAAGGACACCGGCCAGTTAGGATGCTTTCTCTACGTCAGATTTTTCAAGATAAAACGGCCAGCTCTCCGATTATGACAGGGCTCTCTCCTCGCAGAGGACTGAGGGTGTACATTTAGGCTGCGCGCCTCGTGATATTTTGGAAGCATGATTCTTCGCGAACCTTCGGGACTAGTTACCGGTGAGAATGTTGACAAGTGAGCAATTACTGGGCTCTATGGAGGAGATAGCAGCGGCGTTTGCTAACTGGGTTGTTCGAAACAAAACGGTCAGTATATGACTTACACTTGATCCCCGAAAGCGCTGAAAAAGAGTGTTCCCGGTTTGCTGGCTTGTGTCCAATGAACAGTGAACACCTGTAGTTGAAGACGCTGTCGAGTATGACTATTCATCCCCTCCCTCATCCTCACTACCATTGAGAACAATGTCTAAACACTTAAAAGTAACGCTTCACTGATCAACAACTACGTAAGAAACAGCACAAAATAAACGAAACGAAATGACAACAAGTCCCTCGTAGAAAGAAACCTAGAAATTCGAGAAGCAACAACTGCACGAAGTTCTTACGAGTCCATGTTGGAACAGTCGAAATCAAGATACATACGTTCCGTAAACAAGCACAAACGGGCAACTGAGTGCCACTTGAAGACAGGATGCAATTTACTAACTAACCCTCACACGGCTTTCCATGCCTCGCTTCATTCAAGGATGACTTGGAACAAAGACAGCAATGTTTAGCCCCCAGAATCTTACTTTCTGTCAGTGCCAGAACAGCAAGTGTCGACAGACAATGATAAGCTAGTCAGTTGCCTATGGTTGACAAACTATCACAAACAACTCGATGGACCGGAAACTTATGAGCATAACTTCGATTCTTACATCGCCATTGTTGAAAGAACGGTTGGGAGGAAAGATGCGGCCCAGGATAGACAAATTTCTTCGTTCTACCAAACAATGTACGACAAACACGGTAGCCGGTTCAACGGAAAATGTGGAAATACATATATCCATGTCAACTAGCTACTTCATCATTCGATCGTGAAATGGAGAACAATGTGGAAAGATATCCACAAAATCAAAACTATAATCGCTATAGCATGGGACTAACCTCCCGAAATTTCACCAAGAACGTTTTGAGTGGTTCCACATAATTGTCAAAACCCAACGAATTCATCGCATACAGAATGTCTTCACCATTGATGGTTTTCCGTTTTTCCGTCTGACACCGTTCAGCTGCCCTAAAAAAACGTTCGCACATTATTTATAACGGTACAGACTGGAGACCTACTCGCTTGTAATAAAACTGATGAATTCCGAAACGCATTCTTGCACACATTCTTTGGCGTCCTTGGCTATCTGTTTGGATGGAAATGTAGAGAGAAATGCATTATAGAAGACGACTAAGCAAAACACATCATACCTTTCCATTTCCGGGTACAGCACGCTTCATAATTTTGGCCACATTCGCGATAGGCAAGAAGCGATCCTGTCAAAAAGAGACACGAACACGTAAGTTGACCATGAGACAAATGTGATTTAATCTTAATTATTCGTTATGCAACACATATGTGTGAGAAACCGAGCAAACTAGCACCAGATATTATTGACAAGGCAGTTGTGTAGATTTTCTCTGATAAATTGATCGATCTAGTGAGAATTATATAGATGATGACGTGTCACTTGATTGCGTCGCGAGCTGATGACACCAACTGCTTTATCTGCTATCTCACCAAAATGTCTGAAAAATCACAACTTCAGTTCTGATGCCTATGAAATCCGCTGATAATACTCGTTGTGGTTTACAATATTTTTTAAAGATTTTTTATCCATGCTATTTTAAATCATTGATCAATCAATGTCGTTCTTGGTCAGCTTATTTTAACACGTTCTATTCTAGGCCAGTGTGTACAAATACCGGAACCTATCAAGTCAATAAAACTGCTCCATTTAGTCTAAAAAAATGTGTTCTACCCTGTTTCCAATCATACTCACACATTGACATCATTGACCACAAATGTCACCATGCATTGTTTTTGATGTGCTATCTAAATAAACCATGGAGTATCTCTAAAACTGTGTACGCTCACAGTGTTAACATTGTTGTTCAGAGTGGAAATTGAAAATGTCATTATCATTAAAATTGTTTCGACTAAGTTGAAAGTACAAAATTTAAGTCGATTTACATGATGATGGGCTCAGACACAGTTTAAACGGTAATACATTTTTCAAGTCGGGTAATACTGTGCAACTTATATATGAATGTACTAGAGCTTAACGATTCTAATTACATGCCCCGGCATTGCCACGTAACTGACAAGTTCTAAGTAATCAGCGGCCATGAACTCACAAGGTATCCTGTTGCAGAGTAACATCTATTTAAGAGGAAGACAGATAACCTGGTTCCCCTTTCAAAACTG
Organism: Paragonimus skrjabini miyazakii; assembly: GCA_014338405.1. NCBI lineage: Eukaryota > Metazoa > Platyhelminthes > Trematoda > Plagiorchiida > Troglotrematidae > Paragonimus > Paragonimus skrjabini miyazakii. The sequence continues at coordinate 96,751 of JTDE01000664.1, forward strand.
TTGAATTTGGTACGAAACAGGTTGATAATTGTCCAATCATTTTATGACGGTGGACAAGTTTAGAAACAATGATTCCCCAGAACGAATTTGAACAAGCGAGTGGTGGAACGTAAGATATTATGTACAAGAACATTTTGTTTGCTACACGAAAAGTATACAAGCCATTTACAGTGAGCAGAGACAGCATTGGAAAAACTATCTTATAGACCTCATTACCAGACTGTTCACACTGTTTATACTAGTCATCCAATCATACAGAGAAGAACAAGCCCTAAAAGAGAAGTAAATAAAAAGATTGAGTGGAACCTAATAACCAAAAACACTTGTCCAAAATCAGACACTTAACTCCAACATGCACACCCCTTACAAGCAAATGAACTGACCTGTAAGTGAAAATGAGACGGCACTTGCATCCTATATGAAACTGAAGATGTTGTAGGTTACTCTCTTAAAAACAATTGAATCCGATTACCGGAAGCGTTTCAAAAACCGCTTTCTCGGGGCCGTCAGTGTAATGATGAATATAGTATCCAGAAAAAAAGAAGCTCTTTACAGGCGCATCGCTGAATGTTCAAATCAGCTGAGTCATTTGAAATGTTTTTGGTGAGAATATCGTGGTCGGATGTTTGCATTGGATGAACTGTACCCACATTTGACCGTAACTTTCATACGAAAAAAAAACGAAATCGACTGACCCATTTCAGCCTTCACTTTCACCCTTCGATTACAGTGCATCAGTAATGAGCAAACTGGTTCGGACAGGAAGTTATGTGTGCTTAGTAAGCCGAAATCTGTAGAACTCATTAGTCATAGTATTAACAAGGAATTATGGGTTAAAGATCGGTTATCCAAAAAGTTGAGGTTCAGGCTTCAGAGACTGGTAGTCGAATGGACAGGTTGTGATACACCACAAAAGAAGCTTAACTTTATAAGCATACCCAGAATAGTTTATATCCATGTTTTGCACTCTTAAAACATCCGTAATCCAAAAACAGAAAAGTAAAACTGCGAGAGTTTGGCTAAAAAGGAACCTTTGGGGCGGTTGACCATAAAATGTTAACTACTATCATGTATTATGTAAATAACTGTCACATCAACTGCCTGAGTCGAACCACGGAATTTTACCTGTTCGCGTAGAGGAGAACGTTGTCCTAATTCACCAGACTCGTATTCCACATCTTGATCCTGTAATGAGCCATCTAGGCCCTCAAAGTATGATTGGTCATGATAGCTTGAACCATCCCCCTGACTGTCTGGATTGGCCTCCATTGCTTTTCTTGGAAGGCTGAAAATCACAAAAACAAGACTGAAAAGTAGGCACAAAGGTCTCAGTCCTTCAGGAACAGTTGAGTCTAACGAGATGACGCGCGAGCCGTCGGACAACTTAACAGTGATAAGAAGCACCTGATTGGGGAAAAAATTACAAGGGAACAAAAAGGAATTTCAAAAATTGGATAGAAGTAATGTTCTGGATGCCAACACGACTAGCATAACAGCGTGTTGACATTCAGAATAATGTTCTTAAAGAGCAACTTGTATGCTTAAGCGGTCTTAAACTGAGCAGTCTGATACATATCAACTTCGCTCAGCAAAACGGCGAAATTTCATAGATCGTAACAATGCCTATCCCATTGTGGCTTTACACAAATGCCGACAGTCTTGATGAACAATGCCCAGTACAGTATATGGAGCAAATGGCCTAATCGTGGCAGATCATGCGTTTTTTTACTTGGGTAGTTGATCAAGCGTTCGAAAATTCTGGAAAAGCCCACCAGCCGACGACCATGGTGTGCAAGTCACTATCCCACGTGGGGCGGGTCAGCTGAATAAGATAATTATGATCAAACACTGTATGTTTGATCATACCTTCGTTGTGAACAGACCATGTTTTCGAGTCAAAGAACAGAATAGGCCGTACACAAGTAATATAACCCCTCATTTAAGTCGCTAGAACACCAGAGATGATGCTGACTGACGAAGGAAACGTGCCTCTGTTGTTCTCACCGATACTTTCCAAGCAAGGTACTACCCAAGTGGGTGAAACAGTCCGTAATCATGTAAACGACCTACAATAAAGAGGGTGAAAGTGAGAAGGCCAGTCACGAAGTGGCGCTTTGCGTGTTGAAAGTGAGGTCGGTCCGATCATTCAACCTGTTCAGCATAAATTGCGTGGCTCCGGTAAAAAGGTCAAAACAGGAAAATCTCGCCCATGTATTTCATGTCAAACAGTTTAGTGAAAGGAAGAAACTCCACGAGCCCGTTGGGATTTTTAGGTTTACTTTCTAGAATGTCATTCCTGACTAAATGGATTAAGAGGGAAGAGGTCGGATACCTAGAACAAGTAGCACTGGAGGTGACCAACTTTCGGGGACAGATGTTCGTCATGGTTCATCATGGTTAGGGTAAGTAACGATCTCGCCCTTCATATTCCCCTGGATCACATTGTGAAGGAGATTGTCCAAATGAACAGTAAGAAGAAACCGAACAGAATGCAGCCTTCAGGCCTAAATATACCATGACTGACGGCTGTCTACTAGAATATCGAAGGTTCGAGATAAAAATGTGATCTATGCATCCAAGAGTTGGTTTTTCCGGAGTTCAGTGAGGTGACGTAAAATTAAACTGGTGAGTGACCTGACCGTGACAGAGATGCTAGTGCCTTCGTGCACATTAGACAGGCTGAGAACCCTCAATCTGAAACCGGGAATTGTTGATAAGCACCAATCAGGAGGTGCTCTTTCAGATTCCAAAAGTATTGTCAATTCTGATAACAACCTGTTATTACAACCTTCGAAAATATGGACATGGAATTTTGCTACGCTTTAAGAACTCAAACACCAGAGACACTTTTGCATCCGTAAGACAGAAACACAGCGGCCGGCCACCCGAGTACCGTGGCCTATATGATTCAGTTAAGGCCAACCTGGCTGCTTCACAAAAAATGTTTACCCTATGCGCCAAGTTGGTGTTAAGCGAACCATCTTTCGCGAATATGTTTTACTGACGTTAAATCGACGGCCGACACAGCCACTAGTAAACGAGAACAACAGTTTGCTATTTCTGGGTAGAAAGACTCCCTTCATCTTATTAGATCGTTTGACCAACCGATGCGCACGACCTTCAAGCAAGCTTTTGTTTACGCACTCGAGGTCCAGCATACAAGAACCCAGCGACGCTTGGTTGTGCGGTTTGCCACCATGACAGAAAATTTGGTGACAACTGTACAGCTCCTTCAAGATATCCACCTCCATAGCAAACTTTCAAAAATTGCCCTGATTTGCTCTCAGTGTTCGTTAGACTTCCCTATCTGACCCGCTCTGGATCAAATCGAGGATTAAAAGCAGCTGCTAAAACGATTGTTTGGTCTGCCTCAGAAGGTCGGTAACCATCTCACGCAACGCATTCTTAACAGCATTTGAATTGCTGTCCGTTGGAGTGTACAACGACATACTGATCATACAAAACTTGTGTTGACAAACCTTAACCTGTGTACTAAGTCTAACAGTACAGAGATTACGTACTTCATCGGGAAACTATTGTTCTACTTTGAAACTCAGTGCGACTTCCACTAAGGTCTGACCACAAGATTCAGCCTTGGCGTCATCCAGGACCCTGAAGGAAAAACGCTTCGATCGGGTAATCCAGAAGTGAGCGCAAGTAGGCATTCGTGTTCGAATGGCGTACTCGCATCTCAGAGATTTGAGACACATCTAAATCTAAACGTGTGACAATATTCACCAGGTCGGCTAGCTAACTTACTTTCGGTGATTGTTGGCAATGAAAGCGCCAATGATTATTCGTTTTCTAGGCCTTGGGGGGGATGTCGTCAGAGTGCGAAGGCAGAATGAGAAATTGGCAATGATCGAACAGTACAACTATCGGGATAACGATGCCTTCTGATAAGCTTCGGTAGTTTATTTTGTGGAAGGAAGAGCCTGACACAAAAGTATGGTCAGCGAGACAACGGAAGGTAAGATTTTCTTGAGGGATAATAGCCAAAATGTTTACCTCACTTGGCAGCGAGGGTTTGCTTATCCTGATGACATGGTGAATAATATAATGATGTCTAGTGATGGTTATTCATGTGCGCAGCAGACTTATTAAAAGCAATATTAAGCTATTGAGTAAGGCTGAAGATTTTTGGAACAGCCGAGATAATACATCGCCAATTATGCTCAGCCATTAGGCGAATCTTTTTGATCTCCTTCCCTCAGTCGGAATTCAGTAATGTTGCAGCCATGAAAACAGCTCTGTCGTACGATCATAGAATCGTTACTCTTTACCCGAGTATTCCTATGGAGTCACAAACGTGACGCAACCCCACCAGCGTCTAATTGCCTATCGTTTAGGCTTTGCTTGTTACAAAAACGTGAAGATACGGGTGAAGTATAGACCCATAATGCGAATGGCCTCTGTATAAAAAAGTCACGAAAATGAAGATAGTTACTGACGAAAAGTAGACAGGTGTCCGTTAACCCAGCTTTCAAAAGGTTGGGGATTATATGAAAGTGGGAAAACTTGAATAGAAAAAAAACGCCACGATCCTAAAAAAGAATAAGAAAAATTTTTCCGCACGAAAAAGTGGAAATGTTACCTGAAATGGCTTATTTAACGTAGACCGGCGTGTACAGCCGTAGAGGGGTACATTTAGTAAATTCAGGAAAGCACTTTCCATGAAGATGGCGGTGAAAGGGAGATAGGCACCATTGGCGCAGTGGTCTAAATATAGAATATTTAAGGTTAGGAATGCGTCAGTAACCACGCGCACAGCTTTGCCTTGAACGCAATCCAAAGGAGAAATACGATTGAGATCCTCCACCCCATATATGCGGACAGTACGTTGGGATGAGAGGAATTTGTGATTTAGATCAGAAATAACTGAAGAAATAAACCTGTCAGCTCTAAAAAGGAAACCGTTTTTTTTTTCCGCGACAGGCTAGTAGTCAACACTGTGAAAAGTGCATTTGTAAAGCATGAAATTAAAATGGGACGGATAATAATCTGGGCGGGAGGCTTAGGAGCTCGGAGAGACATGTATAGACAAATTAGAAAGGGTTGAAGTTAACTGCGTTTGAAGAAATTCATTCTAAAGTTCTTTTTAAGTGTTCATGCAGACATCGGTTTGCGTGGACTGACGACAACTGTCGAGAGAAGAACGCTGGTCGCAACGAGTAGCAGAACAATGAAGAAGGCGTTGGTGGACATGTTGCCTAGTTCGAGTCAGGTGAGTGATTCTAACGAACATTGGGAACAAATCGCCGCAGCTATGAAAACATGCTGTGAACAGGTACCTTCCGAAGAAGCTGTTCAGCTGCGACAGAACTGGATTTCCGTCACGTCGATAAACCTTATGAACAAGCGTCGCTCGACCTCACATGGTCCTGAATATGATGACGACCGTTGAGAACTTAAACGTAAGCTGACTAAAAGCTTGCGCAAAGACCGTGAGCAATACTTGGTCAAACAATCGAAAGAGATGGGAAAGGCCTTTTTATCTGGAAATAGCAGAAGGCTTTTTTCCCTGATTCGTGGTTGAACTGGTCGTCGAGTCGATCTGAGTGAGACCATATGTGAAAAAGATGGTTCACTTATTACCAATCAATCGCACCGACTTGACAGGTGGGCTGAACATTTTGAAGAGCAGTTCAGCTGGCCTCAACCAGATAATGTGGACAACGGGACCCGATTGGTCAGTTATTGCATTCCAGACGGTCTTCCGTCGGAAGCAAAAGTTGTCCTGGAGCTTAAGTTATTAAAGCGTAATAAGGCTCCTGATCCATACCTCCTCCCTCCTTCTCTTTTCAAGGATGGTGGAGAGAGGCTGATATCAGAACTGACGAGACTCCTCCAGACAATTTGGGAGACTGAAGAGGTGCCTATCAACAGTAATTCCCGTTTTCAAAAAGGGGGCCCGAAGTCTATGTGACAACCACAGGGGCATCAGTTTGGTGTCTGTTGCGTCCAAGTTACTCACTGGCCTCATTCGACGTCGGCTCACTAAGCCCAGAGAAAGCCAGATACGTGAAGAACAGGCAGGATTCCGACCCGCTCGAGAGTGTGTTGATCATATTTTTGCCTTGCGACGGATCTTGGGACATACGCACTGTTACGGACAGCCAACAGTCGTGGTCGTTTTGGACCTAAAGGCTGCCTTCGATTCAGTTGCTCGTAACGTTCTCTGGAGCTGCCTTCTCCGCAAGGAAGTACCAGAAAAATACATGAATCTACTGAGATCACTGTATGCTCACTCTGCAAGCAGGGTGAGAGTTTACGGTCAACTGTCTCGGGTGTTCATCACTTCTAGTGGTGTTCGTCAGGGGTGTCCGATTCCACCCTTCCTGTTCAATTTTGTCATGGACGACATTGTGGAAGGTGCGCTTCGCGAATCCAGTGTGCTTGGTGTTAATTTTCCTCCTGGCGCTAGATTGACCGATCTGGAGTACGTGGACGACATTGTCTTACTTAGCCCCCTTGCCGAAGACATGCAGACCATGCTGAACTAGGTTAGTGACCGAGCTGGTTTGTATGGAATGCGATTTGCATCTTCAAAGTGTTGCTTCAATACTGGGGCACTTCAACTCCTA
>JTDE01000664.1:108305-121406 GCA_014338405.1 Paragonimus skrjabini miyazakii
GTGTAAAACCAATATAGGTTTGATTTCTATGCCCCACATTTTGAGATACTCTGGCTACCCAGTCAGCAGAAACTCTCAAATTACCTAGGTAATTTCGAAAAATTATCCGGTAATTTTAGCGGCAATAACCCAAAATTACCCTAAAAATAACCGTAGGGTAACTTACCCCACAAATTACCCAAGTTGTGTATTTCCATATTTTTCCATTTTTTTCACGAAAATACGGCTTTCTTCAACTTCAAACCTAATTTGCCACTGAAACTTAGCGAAAGCAGCTCCATACGTTGTAACTAACATAACAGCCCTCCGATTTAAGGCGAAATAACTGTAAGGCGTTTCAGGCAACAACAGAAAAACACGGTTATTATTGTGGAAATATACTTGCATTGGAAAATGTACAACCGTAATCGGATATTCCGTGTTGTGCGATATAGTGACCTAAAGTGCTTAAAGTCTACGGGCTCCCCAAAGGTATAGCCATTTTAAATCGTTTATTATCTACCTTTAAGAAAACATTTTCGTTTGCCAAGAAGCAATTTAGGTCACTTTATCGATCTGTTCGACAGATATTTACCTCACACGCACGGAAGGTTTTGTGGCGCAAACGGAATCCTTGTACCTGTGTGGGACGAATTTTGTTTGCATTATCGCATACGGACGGTCACTATCGTTACGCTTCATTATCGGTAATTATCAGTAGGTTTTTCAACGTATGGCCTCTGCATCTTCCTCCTTTAGATGTCCACAACAAAGTTGCCCAAGTTTAATTAATCGTATAAGCAGAAAATATCGACGACATGCCCTATGAAGCCTGTTACAGTATATATATTGCATTTTCAGTCCATCGCCAATGTAGGAACCTGGCGGTTCGCCAAGTACCACTTCATAGTCATACCCGCGAACCAATTCCTCAAACGGTTTCGTACCTTTTATCACACAGAAAAGCTGTATATAGTACTATATACCTGGATTCATTATCATACATCGTTGTTTCTGATATATTCACAGAAAGAATTCGCAAGCCTGGTTCCGCTTAGCTGGCCCAAGATGAATGTCTGAGTACCAAGTCACAATAGTAACTGCTACAACCTGATTCACTTGAACTATGAATAACATCAGGTTGTGCAGTGTGACTTCACACAAACTGATGCTCCACCCGGTTCTCCTGAGGGATGCATAACGTCTGAGTATGCAGCATGCATTCACATCAGTACCCGCTCAAATCGACAGACTTGAATCATAATCGGCGTGTGAATATGCAATGCATGATCACAAATGTAGTTGCTTGTTCCGAACCAGTTTTACAGTGAACAGTTTGGAGAAATAACACATGCGCTATGTGAGGATAGAAATGTGTTTCGAGATTCTGGAGAACATGTTAATATTCACCTTGAATTGTGGTGAACGTCATACGGATTAGGATCTCTGGAAATCATGTATTCCCGCGAAACACGAATTCAAGATGAAAAAAATTAAGAAAGGAGTCAAACCAAAGTCAGGGCACACAATATAAATCTACGCTGACCAGAAACTTTAACCGGTTACTCGGAATCGACCACATCAAAACCACTGCATACCATCCGCCAGCAAACGGGCCGGTATAACGCTTTTATCGTCAGCCGAAGACCCATTCGAAAACCCAACTAGATCCCCAGCGTTAGGCCAATCACTCACCCATTGTCATGCTTAGAATTCGATCGACTGTTAAAGAGGACATCAGTTGCACGACCGCAGAATTAGTTCACGGTACGACACTTCGTATCCTTGATGCACTGTTCTACAAGGTGAATGCCAACCAAACTAATTTTGACACTGCCGCCTTCGTCCAGAAGTTGAAGTCATCCACGGCAAATTTACGGCCCCAGCCCACCAAGTTAAACACCAAACAAGAACAAAAGCACTCCAATGTGGACTTCTATGAATTTTTTCGTTTCTGCCGACGCCGTCAAGGCCTCTCTATAATAATTATACTCCGGACGACTCCGTGTGATTGAGCGATTCCCCAAGTTTTTGTGATCGATCGCTATGGATCCCACAATACAGTTAATACTGATAGACTTAAAGTTGCTCATGTCAAACCCCACACAGATCCTTTCATCGGTTCTGAGGTTGACCCTTCTCCTAGTGGCCCGCAGTCTACCCAACCCGTGTGTAACGAACAACCCGTACTTCTCAATTCAACCCAAAACTCCTGCTGATCTTCATCGCACTCACTCAAGTTAAGCGGTCGGATGGTCAACAGTTTTCAAAAAGTATTGGGCAACTGTGCAGTGAAAAACAATATTTTTGTCATAGAAATAACGAACATCAAGGTTATCATTATCCGTCAGATAAGTGAGCATTGACTCGCGTACACACGGTAAACTACATTCAAGCATAGTCAACAAGCTATAAACAAAACAAAACGCACATTGTTAATGGGGTGTCACCCATGTTTACACCATACCGTAGGTAGAAACATCCACATGATAACGTCAGAAGCAATCACTTTGGGGAGTGACAGTTCGTCGACCATTTTCCGCCGGAAATACTATCAAGGAAACGGGCTAAGCATTTAACTCAAACGTATAACTAACCAACAAACGTGGCGACATGGTCTTCATTGGGAATTAATGTGATATTTCGTGTACAATGCAATGCAAACGCAACGTTATCAGAAATTGCAAATTTAATTATGTCTCCAAAACTACGTGAAATTGAGCATTGCTGCAAAGTAGAAATATGTATTTCACTATGAAAATTCCGACGGAAGCATTTGCCGAACTTGAAATCGATTAGGGAAGCCAACATAATGCACTTATCAAACAAGAAGCAACACATTTTTCTCAACAAAAGTGTGATTATGAACAACTTTTAGGCATGGCTGAGTTATCTCATTGCAATACAACTAGTATACTCGATGAAGTCTATATATTCGTCCCGTAATATGCATTTTAACATTTCATGAAAATTTTTAAAAATCTCTTCTTGCTCTTAATTGGTCGCTTCCAACGCATTTCGGCCTTGAATCACCATACCGAATAACTACACACTGCAGTGGATCTTAACAGATTGTTCGTTAAGGTAGGTTGTTTTAGAATTCCACAATACCGAATGCTGTATCCAGTATCAGTCGTGTCGTTCCTTAATAATCTTGGAGGCCACAACGGCGATAAATCCCATGAGAGAAAAACAGGGAAGTTGGCAGCAACAGACGGTGTTTCCGTTAGCTTCTATCTCTACAAAATTCGGTGCACCAGAGATACCGAACTCAGAGAATGCAAGACTTGCGACCCGAGAAGCATGATTTGTATTCATCAATTATTAAGTAGTTCGATTAAGTTGGGTTTAAACGTCGGTTGTATATGTGAAGTTGAGGAAAGTAAAAAGTGTGGATAACAATGAAAATGATGAAATAGAAAATAATGTACAAAACGCTATACAACTCCTCTACCAGATCGTTTGTGGATTAAAAACACGATGAAAGAACGGCAGCAAAGAGAAAACAAACCAAACGCTAGATAGTCACATCACGTACTTTAATCTACCAGGTGTTTCGGCCAATGTACAGACCGCTCTCTACGTGTGGTGCGTCGTTCACTAGAGTAAGGTGGCTGGGCTGCAGGTGTATATGATACTGTCGGGGGTGGGGAGGGATGTTTTCCAGTCAGCATTGGTCAGGTGGGTCAACATCCTTTTTTCTGTGTGGGCTGGGTTTAGTCGGTCAATGGATAGGGACTGATCTCCTTCGGGCCTGTCGATAAGGAAGAATTTTTCGTCACGCTCAATCACCTTGAAGGGACCGAGATATCATGATTGCAATGGGTTTCTGGTGGCCTCTTGGCGCATAAACACAAACTTACATGAGAACAAACCTGCAGATTTTTGTTCCCGGCGCCAGTGATGACGGCTCGGCGTGAAACGAAAGCCGGACATGTGTTGTCGTTAACGTGAAATGTAATCCGTACCTGGGTCTGAGTTATTCGAGGGGTTGGAGCAACTCTCCAGGGAGGTAAAAGTTGGTACCGTAGACTAATACAGAGGTAGTACAGCCAATGTGCTCTTTAACGGTGGACCGGATTCCGAGGAGAATGAGTGGTAGACGTTCGCTCCAATTCGTTGTGTCCGACTGCGCGGTTATTGAAGCTTTTAGTTGTCAGTGTAAACGCTCGACTAGACCGTTAATACAAGAATGGTACGCAGTCGTTTTAATGTGCAGACAACTCAGCAACTCCGTGAAGTTGCGAAAAAAGGAAGACTGGAACTGGATGCCCCGATCCGTAGTGATTGTAGGTGGCACACCAACATTAGCGATCCAATGTTCCAAGGAGATTTCAGCGACTGTCTCTGCCGAAACCCCTCTAATAGGTACAGCCAAAGGCCAACGAGTGAAACGGTCGATTGCGGTCAACATATACATACAATCGTTAGGGGGTGGTAGTGGGCCAACGATGTCGAAGTGTACATGCGAAAAACTAGCGTCTGGCTGGGAGAATGTGCCAGGTGAAGTGACCATATGGCTGTTCACTTTACTCCCTTGGCACTCCATACACGGTTGTGACCAGAGGCGAGCATCTTTGTTCATGGCGGGCCAAACAAAGCGATGTGCGATCAGCTTCAATGTGCCACGTTTCCCGGGATGAGAAAAACGATGGAAATGATTAAAAACCGTGCGACGACATAAAAGTGGGCCAAAGAGTCTAGGTTTACCCGTTGAAATGTCGCACAGAATGTCACCAACTCGTGTTAGTAGAGGAATGGTGGATAACTTCAAAAATTTACGGATGGAAATGTCCTTCATGTCTTCACTGCATTGCTAGGCTGGGGCCATTTTAGACAAGTCGAAGGAAGGCGGCGATTAGACTGAGTTGACGTCATGACGTGATAAAGCATCAGCAACGATATTAGCGTCGCCACGTAGGTGTCGGATGTCCGTGGTGAATTGAGAGATATAGTCCGAATGTCTGATTCCACGCGGAGAGTACCGATCGGGTTTGGCGCGGAAAGCAAACATCAACGGCTTGTGGTCGGTTTACACGACAAAGTGTTGGCGTTCCAAAAGGTGCCGAAAGTAACGGATCGCCAAACAGATTGCCAGCAATTCACGTCCAAAGGTGCTGTATTCAATCTGTGCTGGCTGAAACTTTTGGGAGAAAAAGGCTGAGGGATGTTGATCGCCATTTACAGATTGTTCTAATACTGCGCTGACGGTAGCATTTGACGCGTCCGTAGTGAGAAGGAGATGGGCATTTGAATCGCAACTGATGAGGCATTGTTTGGTGGCGTGCCGCTGAGAAGGCTGCCTTGGCTTCCGGTGGGAGTTCAAGTGACTTACGTTTAGAGTCAACCAGGACTGTCAGAGGTTTTAAAATATCCGCGCAATGGGGGATGAAACGTCGATAATAGTTAAGTATGCCGAGAAATCGTCGGAGTTGTGTCACCGTAGTGGGAATCGGAAAAGTCGAGATGGACTCCACTTTATCTGGCAAAGGTGTTATGCCGGTTTGGTCAATGCGATATCCCAGGAAATCAAATGAATCAACTCTGAAGGCACACTTGTCGATGTTGATTTTAATATCATACAACGCGAAACGATCGAAAACAGAACGAATGTAGGAAAAGTGCTCCTCGTTTGAGCGGCTATCGATCAAAACATAGTCGATGTAGACGTACGCAAAAGGGAGTCCAGGTAATACTTCGTCCATGAATCGCTGAAATGTTTTAGCCGCATTACGGAGTCCAAAGGGCATTTTTGTGAACTCGAAAAGTCCAAAAGGTGTTGCACCGGTTGTTTTCGGGCTGTCCTCTTCCACGACCGGGATGTAGTAATAGGCGCGTACTAGGTCTAGTTTGGCGAAAATAGTGGCGCCAGCGAGTTTTAAAGAAGTCCTGGATAGGTGGTATAGGTATGAGGTAGGTATGAGCATGGTTTGAATCAGTGGTGAAGGTTCGAGGATTCAGTTGGTTCAAAGAAGACAATAACTTCAACCTAACTGAGAAATCCTGATCACGGGGTTATCGATCGGATAGAACAGAGCGATTTTGTTCATTCTCCTTTCGAAATGATCGGGCAAGCTGAACACTATTCATAGGAGGTTGTGGTCGAGCGTTTGGATTTGATTATTCGATCATGCCTATTGTGAGGTTGCTGGCGTAGTGGTCAACACGCTAGTCTCACAAGCACGAGGATCAGAGTGCAAACTCCGATCCGGACAAGGATATGCACTACTTATGAGCTTTAATAAGAGCGAATTTCGAGTCTGGTGCTTCCTTTCGAAGTGGGCCAGCCGAAAAGCTTATCTGAATGCAAAGGCCGTGATCGAGTGTGGGTGGCGTTCAGTTTTAAAGTAACCTAAATCCCCGAACCTTCGCTACTGATTTTGAATTTGTCGGGATGTAAACGGCGTGGGCGAGCAAAAATCGGAGGGCCATGTGTTATAATATGATGTACCACACTGTGTTTAACCGTCTCGGTATGTGAGCACTGCCGAGTTAACGAAAGGAAATCCTTCAGCAGTGCTGCGAAAGACGGTGTTGGTGGAAGAGCGGGCAGGATGCCGATTGACGCAGTCGTCGATTGGACACCGTTTACTGTGCACGCAGTGGTGTTGTCAATTAGTTTACACCTCTTGACAGCGACGGAAAGGTTGAAATGTGCCAGGAAGTCGGCACCGATCAGTGGCGTTTGAACGTCAGCGAGCAGGAATATTCGTCGAAAACATCGCTGGAGAACTAAATCGACAATGAAAGAGCGTTCACCGTAGGTTTTTATGCGACTCTGACTTGCAGCCTGTAAAGTATACTGGTCAGACTGAAGTCAATCATTTGGTTGTAGTGGAATGACACTGAACTCGGCTCCGGTATCGATAAGGAGGCGCAAGGCGGTTGATTGATCTCTGATGAAAAATAGACGACTAGTACCTGCCGGGTTGGCGACAGTCGTCGCCGTTACTGGCTGGCCTGCCAGTTTGACGGTGACGCTTGACAAGTTCGGAACGTGCACGGTTGGGTGCACTTTTTCGCTCTGCGTTGGAAGTTTTGTTGGTGCCAACACCGCCTTGATGGATTACGAGAGTAAGATCGTTCAGGTCGTGCACGGTTTCTGGGTGGGTGCTTTTTCAGCTCATTGATCTGCATGGCCATAATGTCCATACGATGGCACATCTTCTCCAACGGGATTTTTATGCCATCATCTGTATTTGAGACTGGAGAGGAGGAAGTTGGAACAGCTATGATTGCGGCACACACCGGTTACGAGGGGAAGATTTCTGATACCTTGTCCGCAAGGGCTGCCCATTTGTCAAATGAGCTATCCTCATCCATGGAGGCCAAAATGTGTTGCACCGCAAACGGCAGCTTTTCCGCCCACACCTGCTTCGAGATGGCGTCATCGAGCTTTCGCGAGCCTAAAAGCATCTCATATAACGTAAAAATTGGGATGATGACCGGTCGCCTGGTTCGACTGAATTAGACAAGTCATGTAGCATTTTAACTTCTAACTTCCCAGTCCGTTTTATGATGGCTTCTTTTAGAGTGGTATGGGGGAAATCGGACGGGACTGATTCCAACAGGTCTTCCACTTCTGCAGCCACATCAAAGGGAAGAGATTGTACCATTTATGAGAATTTTATTTTCTCTGATGTTATCCACCTGGTAACAAAGACGAACTCAATCTGGTGTAACAACAGTCAAGGGTTTCGGGCACTGTATTCGGGCAACTTTAAAGCAACACTGTGTTCGGCTTTACTGTCAATGACCGTGGTGTCATTAAGCATTGCATGTAGCAAAAAGCGGAAAAAGAACTGTTCGGGAAAAATGGGCGGGCTCACCAATTTTATAGTGGATCTAAACACAACACAAAATCCAGGTGTGAATACGAGATCAAAAAGGTGATAAAAGTGGAAATTCGCCGCAATAGATGGTGGATTCCGTTAGCTTCTAACTCTCCAAAATTCGGAGCACCAGGGGCACCAAACGCAGAGAGAACGCAAGGCTTGCGACCCGAGAAGTGTGATTTGTATTTATCGATTATTGAGTAGTTCGATTAAGTTGGGTTTAAACGTCGGCTGTATATGTGAAGTTGAGTAAAGTAAAAAGTGTGAATAACAATGAGAATGATGAAATAGTAAATAGTATACAAAAAGCTACACAGTTGCCGGTATTCATGTTGTACAAGGCGAATTGTGTAGACTGTACATGGAAATAAAGCAAATAATGAAAATATGTACAATTCCCTCTAAACCAATGAAAACGGTGGGACCGCTGTCTCCGAATAGAGAGCGGAATATGCCTTGGGCGGCCATATGGTCAAGTGACATGTGCCTTCACATTGTAACATGCGGGCCGGCGGTTTTGCGCTGGTTGCCCGTAACACTTGCATACCAACTCTGAGGCGATTTGTAGACATCGGGGGACAGCGTTCTTCCGAAGTAGGGGTTTCAACAACAGCTGTTGCTTGGTCTTGTTGTTTCCCTTCACAGGACAAGTAATGTGAAGGAAAACAAGAACAAGCATGACCCAAGGCCCAGTAAGCCATGCACACGACTTACACAGACGATAACTAAGACGGCGCCGATAACACAGCAGCACGCTCTTGCGGGTTTCGGTCGCACATTACAATATACATAGAAATAATTGACCTTGAACCCGCGTGCACCGGTAAAGATATATTCTGATTATGGTTTGTCTCGTAGATTCACGGATTTCACGGGTTTTTTGCGGATCCAGAAAAGTCTCTGACTTGTTATTAACTCGCTTCTGGGTGGCGCGGAACGAGGACTTTGGCCAGGGACAATCATGAGTTGGGGAGGATCGTCGGAGCGTAAGCACGGAGTTGTTAAGTGAATAGATGCAAAGAGGAAATTACATGATGCAGGGATCCAAACAGACACACCATGGTGCATCATCAGGCAAACGAAAACGCGCATATGCACTCGGCGTAGGTTACAGATATATGGTCGTAGTCTATGAGCACACATGGCTGCACAAGCATCATAAGTTTACACCTGTATCGCTCGAGACGGTTAAAATATATTACTGCTTAGTGTCTCTAAAGCAAGTTCCAAAAGACCGTTTAATAACGCTGAATGTATGCAGGATGATTGAAAACGCACCTGTTGGCTTCGAAAAAATGCATCGTTAAAAGGCACAATTATATCTGGATGTTGCGGAATATATCGTAGATGTTGACCGATATAACGCACTCATTACACCGTTGTAGTCAATATGTCATTTTATATCTGTCATTTTATATCTGTAGCAATATAAGCGGTCGCGCGCGCTTTGTGCAACTTACTGCGCTCACAGACTACGACCGTGTAGCTATAGCCAACGCCATGTGCACTCACCTACATGACATACAACAGGACATACATACAGACACTCATCAGGCAAAATGCACAGACACCACAACATGCCAGCCATACTTTCTTGTGTAGTTCCTTCTATACTGGTTGCACTCCCTATCAGAAATTGTTTGGAGGAGCAGGCGGACTGGAAATATCTGAGGTTACCCAGTCTTATCTGAAGTACGTCAAGGGTCGGGGCGGAGACGACCTCTTATGGCAGGTTGTTCCAGAAGGGGACTACTTGGAGTGCAAACGAATAACGCCGGCAAAGCAAACGGTAGCGTTGCTGCTTACGACTAAGATCATTGCCTCTTGAAATTAAATGTTCAGTTCTGGGTAGGATGGATGACCAAGGGTGATTGTAGTCTGATAATATTTTGTGGGCTAGTATGGTGTCTCCTCTCATCCTTCGAAACTCTAGGTTATACAGATTCGAACACTGAAGCCTGCTCTGATAATTCAGGTACCGAAAGCCCCCCACTTGCTTTGTCGCCCTGCGTTGAACTTGTTCAAGCAATAAAACGGCCTTACGATGATAAGTGGAACAGACTTAAATACTTGCTTCTAATAAAGGGCGAACTAGGGTGGAATAAATGGGAGTGAAGTTTGTCGGTGTTAGGCAGCCTAAGCTACGGTTGATAAATTTGGATACGTTAGTTGCCTTGCGTGCCATCATCTTGCAGTTAACGGAGAGATTTAGACCCTGAGTGACAATCGACCTTGAATCTTTCTTCTGTTCAGATACACAAAGTCTAACATTACCAAGGTGATATGAGGTCTCACTGTTATGACGAGGCTTCAAGACTATACACTTCGCCGCATTCAACGGTATTTTGTTAAGCCCACATTAGTTACACAATGTGTCGAAACCCGATTGTAAACTGGATTCATCGGAGGGCTCATGAATGACTCTCCAAAGTTTCGTGTCGTTTGCGTACAACAGAACGCTCGAAGACAAAAGCGACGGTATTTCATTAACGTATAGGGTGAACAATAACGGTCCTAAAATTGACTCTTGCGGCACCTGTAGGATCGAGTGAACCGAAGACAACTGGTTGAGAATAATACAGCGAGTAGACAAAGAGTATACTGTTGACTTGCAAGATCAAAGCGAGAATAAACGGATACAAATACGAAGCGATAACAGAGCGGAGCAACAAGCGTGCACGCAGCGGGTTCGTACGCTCGAGTGTGCGGGGGACTTCTTAGGCTCTCTATTCGTTCAAACAAATGTATAATTACATACAAAAGTAGGAAACAAAAAGAGTACAAACGGCACTCGTACTTCTAACATAATTGACAATAATGGATAGGGTCGCTACACACCCCACACTGGGCATTTCGAACTGCTGAATAAGTGCCATTAACTCGGACAGAGAAGGTCCGTCCACTCAGATACGCCTCCAACCACCGCAGCAGCTTCCCTCCAATTCTGAACCATTGTAGTTTTGACAGCAATATGCCGTGGTCAACCCTGTCGAAGGCTTCTGAGAAGTCTAGCAGGATAATGTCCACTCGGTCTCCAGAATCAAATGCTTCAGTCTATTGTTCCTGGGCAATTAGTAGATTGGTTATGCACGAATGGCCCTGTCTGAAACCGTGCTGCTGGGGAGGTATCATTCCGTGTATGCGGAGATTGTCGGATAGCGTCATCAACGGCGCTTTCCATTATCTTTGAACGGATACTGAGAAGGGAGATGGATTTGTAGTTAGAAGGCAAGTTACACGCACCGCCCTTGTGGAGCGGTATTACTTCACATTGCTTCCAGTCAGCAGGTAGTTCAGCTTCCTCGAAAGACTTCTGAAGCAAGCCACTTACAACGGCAGCTAGGCTATCTGCACAATTTTTTAGCAGTCATGGCGGTATGTTATAAAAACCCGGAGACTTAATAGGGTTCAATTTTTTTGGCTTCGCAAGTGCAGTGATAAGACTGAAGTCTATGTCGTTGAGGATAGACAGAACGCTGAACGTAGGAGTACCGCAATTGACCGATAACGTGACTCCGGTGGCATTTTCCAGGACCAACTTTTCAAGCGTATCCGCAAAGATTTTCGCTGCCTCCTGATTGTTGTTTCTCAGGCCTGAATCCGTAAGCAGACTGGGAATACCGCTTTTACGGAAGCTTTTTTTGACAATTGTTTATAAAACCACTTGCGGTTTTGTCTTAATTGGGCCACCGCAAAGAATAACAATTTAAGTTTGTCTCCACGACCTGCATCGTTACAATTGTTTCTTATAAGCTTATACTGATTTTAAGCTTCTGAGGTCTGGTTTAACTTGAATTGCATCCAGGTATAACGCTTTTTACAAATAAGTTTTTTTCGTATATCTACGAATACCATGGGACGGCTTATTACCTTTGATGATTCCTAATGGAACAAATAAGCTAGTCGCCTTATCAGTAGTGGCCTTAATGTAGCTCCAAAACAGTTCCGCTGAGGATGAAGATGGTAAGTTCTGAAAGGCCGTTAGAAAGTAGTCGTTCATATTTACGTAATCTCCCTTAAAGTAGTTACGCAGTGTTGGAGGATCAACTACCACCCTAGAAGAGGCACAAATAAATCGGAACAAAACTGGAGCATGATCACTGCAACCCACAAGCATTTCGGTTTATACTGGACGGTGAAAAACCCTGGCGCCATCTGGTGGAAACTACTACAATTTCAAATAACCGTAATTCAATAGTGGTTTGTAGAAAGGACGTTGCAGAAGACTCCCGACCAGAATGCGCGTTCAGGGCCTTGAAACCAACATCCGGGTGATAAAAATCACCTAATATCAAAATATTACCTGAAATCAATTCGATGTCTCTGTGTAGAGCAGCGGCTAGGTTGCCGTCATAAACCGCGTCAATTGCAGGCGGGCGGTATATAAGGGCTAACGTGAGGGGTATATTGTAGAAGAGACGGACGCGTATCCAAATGAACTAGGGTACCAAACGAAATGATTTTTCGTCGAATTCCACGTGGTCTATATTATTAGACGGGGGTATAGTACTACACCTCCGCCCTGCTTATCGGTCCTATCCCTTCTTAAAACATTTATTTCGGGTAAATTTACATCTACCTCCCGTATGTCTGGCCGAAGCCAGGTCTCTGTAAGTGTTAGGATGTCGAATTTACTTTCCAAGTGAAGTAACCTGGACTCCGGGAGCTTATTCGCCAGGTGTAACGACCCCACCTGATAGAGAAAAGGCAAGAACAAACACAAGACCCCGAGCAGTATCCCTACCACGAACGAGCCCAACGATATTGCAAAGCGGAACGAAAATCAGTGCTCAAATATCGGAACGCAACTCTCGCAACTTAGAACCCCCAACAAGTAAGGAACAAGACGGTCTTCGAACGAGCTTTACTTACTGCTCAGCCCGAAGGCAGAGTTGTGATTTACAGCAACCATATTTATAGGTTTGGGTCGGCCTTGGGCCTAGGTCGCCGAATGGACCAATCAGAAGCGAGCGTAATTTTCTGGACGTTCCAGAATTTTGGCGAGTTTTCTAGTTCCCAGGACATGAAGAAATCCATTTCCCTTGCAAATAATGCGAATCTTTGGAAAAAAGTGCCCTTTCCCAACTCCTCCCCTGTTGAGTTCTATTGGTACCGCCGTTGACGGGAGTCGAGTTGTATTGGGCACGTTGGCTTGCGTTTCCGGTCCGTCCATCGCCTTGGTCGCAAGGCTTTCAGCTCTCTGCTCGGTCTAGGGGCTGAGGTTGAAGTAGCTGGCTCGGGAACTTGTACTGTGGGGCGACTGATCTCGAAGGTGTCGAGAAGTAGG
>JTDE01000664.1:127500-165323 GCA_014338405.1 Paragonimus skrjabini miyazakii
AACCTCTACCTATTGGCCTGCCTGGCATGAGTGACTCTGTCGGTGTGGTGGCCACACCGTCCAGTTTAGCCCAATAGGTCATCGAGGTGCGCAAGCCGTCACATCGCGTCAAGGTCCATTCTCGTTGTGGCAGACTTAAAATCAAATGGAAATAGAAAATTGCGTGCGATATTTTACTTATTACTCTGTTCACGAATATTCGCTTTCTGGTAACTTGTCTGCCGGTGTACAACGTTTTACACCATAGTTTCTGAATTTGGTCGGTATGATAAAATGCTGAAACAGATGGTTCAGCGTTTCCGCCGAAATATCTGCATACTTCTTCAGCATTGATGGCGGTATTTTATCCTGACCCGGCGACTTATCCGCTGTCAATTGTAGCAGCCTGTTTTCCGCACGTTGATGCTACTGAAATCGGACATGGCCTCACTAGCTGGACCATCGCTGCTCCTCATATTGCATGGATTTATCCCCAGGTTGCTGCGGAATACGGCAACAGCCTGAGCGCGCAGAATGCCTGCAGTTTCAGAGCTGCATACCATGAACCTGTTGGGGCCGTTGGGACAGCTTTAGATATAATTAAGGGTACCACAGCCAAAGAATTCCTTTGAGTAGTCAATGAACGATTGCGGTGAGCTGAGTTAATGGTCTCGGCAGCCAAACCTCACAACGGTTGCACACTTGTTTTGAACGCTTTGGTACGTTCGGCAAGAGGTTTCATCTCCCGGGGGTAGGAAGATGTTTCACAGAGATTTCTTTTTTCTCCTAGTTATTGGTTTCAGCCATGATTTGTGACAAACTACTTGAGAGGGGTAAAGCGGAACGGTCGCAACAATCGCAGTGACGAAATGTAACTGGACGTTCTCCCAATGTACGTCCACGGAGCTAGATTCCTCCACGGACGACCCTCTGAGACAAACGTACTCCTTCATCTGGCTAAAGTCCGCCTTTCGAAGGCTACGGCCTGTCACTTTTTCAGGTCGGGCGATAGTACCGTCATAAATAGGGCGAAAGGAGATCGTTGCATGATCACTTAACTAAGGAGAGCGCCAACTTCGATCAGGCAAACCATAGTGTTCCTTGGTCAGTACGAAGTCCAATCGGGACGGTTTGTGTTCCTTCAGCCATCTCGTGTGCTGCTTTACATTATCAATGAGATCAACTTCCAACCTAAGGTTGTAGAATTCTATAGCTCAAAAACCGGAAGACTTGCCAGTTGCGAAGTTGATGTTGGGAAAGTCAAAGTCTCCAGTTATAAAAACCCGACCTTTACTGGTTGTCGGTCGTCAAATCGCACTGTGCATCCACTCGTTCCAATCCGTGTTTGAAGTAGGTACTCTGTAGAGGATTCTTACTGTTCAGCAGGGGGAATCCGAAGTACGTATGCTTGGCCACAACGACTCACCAGGCGTCAGAAGAGTGTCGTCTGAGGTCAATGAAACACGTAGGACTGCTGATATAAGCGGATACGCCACTGTCTTTACGTGATGTGCGATCGTTTCGTAGCATAGGTATCCAGCTTCTGGTCAGATCTATATTAAACCAGGTTTCTACAGCACCTGTGATTTCGGGCACTTTCGATTGTGCTAGCTGACTCAGCTCTTGAATCCACAAGGGCAAAACGTTTGTGAGCATGCATCACTAACTAAAATGTGCATGCCTACCACCCTGTCCTGTGGAATTCACTGAATAAATGTGCTTTGTGGGAGTGTATCGATATAAGCCAACCGAAACAGGGCCGGCTGCTAGAGGTTTTTTGATCTTGTCGGTAGCGAGAAGATACGTTTAGAGGTTTCGGGTTGAGGTAAACCCATGAGAATTTGCTGTCGTGGGCCACCTGCCTTCTTTATTGATGCATAAGCCCTCCGTAACTTGTACCACGTGAACTGACTCGGAAGGTGCCCCTGTACGAACGATTATACGTTCCGATCTAGGCCGGCCCGAATGAAGTATTAACTCAGATGTAAAGCTGCTTTTATTGAGATACCTCTGAAACACGGCTGCAAATTGGTATCCTCACAAATTCACGAAGATTCACAGCAAGATGGGCAAGTACAGTGTGCCAGTTTAAACAGCCCAAAAGAAGGATATATTTCTATTTTTACAATTTAAAGATCACTTGACCAATGGCATCAAGCATAAATTGAAGCCTGCTCTATCCCGCACGTTTGCGGCTGCCCAATTACGTTTTATTCAGACCACCGTAGGTTCTGCAAGATCGCGAGCGCAGTTTGTCTAAAGATTCTGTCTCTCACGTTATCTGCCAGTTCACTTGCAGTTGCAGTGACGTTTACATAGACAGAACAGATCGACAGGTATCTCAACGAGTGACGGAACACGTTCTGGAATGGTTGAAACAACTGATGACATAACAATCTCAAACCAGCGGACCCGTTGCTCGAAGTCCCGCATCATCGATTGTTAAACGCCTCGCGATAACATGTCACCAAGTTGACCCACTTAGGTCGTTCAACATATTGTTACGCAAACAGAACCCAAAGCTATTGGTTTTTAGCGAAGTTATGTTGACTAGAACCCACCAGCCGGCGATATGTGCACAAGAGTGATTGAAGCAACCCATCGGGTTACCATGGTGTTGATGACGTAATACCTGGTGTGAATTCATGCGTGTCCATATCCTGTCTCTAATTGTCTTCGTATATAACCTGGCTGTTTCATGTGTGCGACTTGTGAACGTAAACAAAATGTCGACATATCGCAACGTGTCTTCTTTTTGCACTGACGTACTTTAGTTTCCCTTGAATATATTTCCACTGACTGATGTCATGCTTGTAAGTGAGTAATGTCGGTGCTGTCCAATTCCGGCATTCCACGCACAATCAGACCGCAGGTTCAATCGTAGTTGGAAGTTCAAACTCCCGAACAGTCCTTTGAAGTGTTTCCCTGGTATTCCGCGATAAATCAGACTCAGTTCTTATTTGAGTGGTACTCGATTTTTACGGTTGGTATGCGGCCAGTAACACATTCTTCACATCCTGGAAGAAGTCAAGGATGACTCGAATGCGCTGTGGGCGTGTACTTAGTTTAGACTTGCGCATCCTGTAGAATACAGGTGAACCGATTGTGTGTATTTTCAGTTTATCCCGGTGGCTACAATCGTCTACTTCTCGTTACAAAAACGACGCGACTTCGTTCTCAGACACACACTCTAGCTTGACTTATAAGTGTTCGTGCCTTGAGTTAGCATCACTGCTAGAGCCTGGGGCACCGGATGGCAATTTTTCAACGACGACTGTTTAAAGTCCGCAGACATTGATTCATAATTTGCTGTTTCTTCCTGTGTATGACTGGCGGGGCCTGTTTAGAGACTTTCCGAGCACTGGGTGGAATTTACGGCGTTTTCTGTCGTTTCGCTTGTTCGTACGTTTCAGGACGGAGAACCTTCCACGGTCTGGGATTTACACGTGTGTAGGTGCGCCCCCTATTTTTCTTCTAGAGGTGTTGGCATAGAAACTCTTATAGTTAATCCGGGAGTAGGGGAAGTAGCACCACTCTTTCCACTAGATACAGTGATTTCAAGCCCTGAGACATATTGCCAGATGACGCTTTCTCTATTTTTAATGGATTGACGAGTTACATAACACTACTGAAAAGCAGGTGTGGGTTTGTCCCTAAGCCACTGGTACGGATTAGCGATCAAGTGTGGATCGTATTTACAGTGTATCTAGTCGTTACAAAAATCGCATGCCATATCTCTGCGTCTAGACTCTACTACTTTCGAATACCTTCCACAAGTATCCGCCGATTCACAGATAGGTTGTATCATGGCGATTTAAGTTCAGACCTGCCAAATATGTCAGGCTGGTTACAGGAACGAGACTTATGGTATAAAAACTGGAAAACATTCGAAGAGACAAATAAACAAATAAGTGAAACAAACATATGAATGAGGCGATGGTTTTTAAACTTGCCGAATGACATACGGGTCTGTTCGATGTATTGCAATGACTGGTGTGAGTGTATGTAGCAGTATCGCACGATTAGGAGCTCCGGGTAATTATGCTTCGTCACCTGGGTTCAGCATTCGTTGTGTACCTGCCAAATCCAAATTCAATTTAAAAAGCTGAACTTGAATGTCAATGCGTGTTGACGTATTGCTTCTTGATTGACGTTAGTGAAAGATGGAAAAGATTCGGTTACCGACAGTGATAATGCTTTCTTTAAGCATTTTATGGTAACAATGTTGTTTCTTCTTTCCACTTCAAGAAACGAACCGATCACTGTTATAATCGATATACAGTCAAGGCGCACAGTTCAGGACGTATGTGCGGCCACATCTTGAGTATTGTGTGCGATCCTGGAGTTTATGCTAGTACTAGAACGAATACAACGCTGGTGTACAAAGTCGTTTGTAAAACTTGAAGGTATGAACTACAAAATGAGACATATGTTTGAGTTATTCTCCCTAGAGAGAAGATGCAGACGTTGAGATTTAGTTGAAACCCTTAAACTGTTAAAAGGTTTAACTGATACTGGTGAGCAACTGCTTACCAGTAGTGGCAACCCAGCGCTTCGAAGGCATGGACGACGACACAAGGCCAAATTGCGACAAAACAGTCGGGTTCACTTCGTCTCCTATATGGTCGTGGACGCTTGGAATAAACTGGCAGTGGAAGTGGTACTTTCTTCCTATTTCCATGCCCTGTTCATCCCATCTTTTTCTTCTTTCATGTGCCCGGTAATCGTTTACGACAGTTCTCTCTCTTCCCTATTCCTGGACCCCGCCAAATAACCAGAAAACCAAGGTCTGGACGAGGTGAAGTACCGTCAGGAGTTGTAGTGACCCTGCATGTGCCACACTAATCAGCGATCCTCCTGAACATAATCGCATGGTCTCTTAGAATGATTTTCTTATGAAATGAAGTAGTACTTTGTCTTCTCCAATCGCCACATCACAGCGGGATCCGCGGAGCCCACGAGTGTACGAAACTGGACCCTTCCCGACAATCGCCGCAAGTCCTAGGACCTGACCTGTTGTTTGCCTTAACTTCGCTAATGCGTTTGATCGATTTACCCACTTGATTTTTATCTACAAGCTTTGCCACCATAGTGTATGAGGTAGCCTCCTTAAGTGACGAGTTGTTTTCTATCACTTCCATCTTATCAAACATCATCTGCTCGAAATCATCGTGCACGCACAAATCGTGAGCTCTTCGTTTATCAAGACAGCTTCACTGGTGTGCTTAGGACTCTGTTCTGGGTTCGCTTTTGTTCTTCATCTTCACCAGTGATATTTCTCGCTTGATTTTGTTTCTGCTACTACTGGTTGCGTATGACGTTGAAATTTGGCGGTCACTGAATGTGCCGTACTCCATTCTATTATTTAAGAGGATCCGAACGTCTTGCTTGGCTAGTCTGGGGTGAATAACTTGAATCCAACTTCAATATTCAAAACCTGTTGAATATAACTCACCAGTTGAATGGTTTCTCTGTTCAGTCGGTTTTCATTGTTCTCTATCGAGCTCTCATTGCAAGCGCACATGCAAGAAAAACCAGCGATACGGTTGTCGCTACGCTAGATACTGTTCGGATGGTAAGATCCCTCCTGTTTCACGCTCCTCTGTAATAGCTTCATTCATCCGCGCTTCGAGAATGGATTAATTAGCCGGTCTCGCTTCCATTAGGAGAGCAGATTGCTCCTGAGAACCAGGGCTTATGAAGTACGTTTTGAGAAACAAATTATTTTTTTGCTAGAGTTTTGTTGGCTCGAAGATGTGCTCTTCACCTCATTGATAATGAAGTCGCCTGATCAGTTGTTGAAATCGGGGCTTGATCTGACAGAAACGATCGATCTGCAGGGTTATCCTCTCAAACCTGGGCTACAATATGGCCGACTGAGGCGTAAGCATAGTCTTTTCTCATCGCGTGTGTGTAAAGCTTGAAATGCTCTTCTGTGCATGTAATATTTTTCGACTGTTTTTTTAATATTTTGAAGTTTGTCTTGATCATCGTTATCTGCGCCAACTCGGATATGGTACCACATTTTCTACATATCATTGCTGTGTCGTTCACCTGTATGATCCTACGCATCGAGCCTTTGGAAGCCAGTGCTTTCTACTTTTTTGATAATGTATTTATCCTTTGATTGTTTAGATAATCACTTACGCTCTGTAAATAAGATAGAATAGTTGTGCTGCCTATATTTTAAAACAGCTCTTAGGTTTCATAATTCACTCATGTGGAAAACAAGCGCATATGGAATCGTACAAAAAGTTTGTGTTTGTGTGAAGGGATTTTTTTACTGGTAGAAGTATGCAAATGTCTGTACGAGGAGCTTCATCTATATCTGCTTATTCACTAAGTGGTATGCTTCCGGGCACTGTGTTAGGTCTTGTTTTTTCTCATCTACGTTAATGATTTGATAATCGGGATCCTGTTGGGTCGCTTACTGTTTTGGGATGATGTATAGTTAGCACACCCATTGGCGCAGGACGCTTAACTTTAGTGTGGCCTAACCAGAAATGAGGAATGGTTGCACAAATGGGACTTACCTTCCTGGATTAAACAGAATGCTGGCATCCACGCAATGCTTCCGTGGGGGCTCTTATTAGCTTAGCGTTGCAGGGGCGACCATCAGAATGACTAAACCAGGTTATGATTAGGATGTGTCCTGTGTGCACTCCATTCGGTCATCGATGCAATGCACATACCGGTCGAGGAGGTCGGTCCATGTTTAAAAGAGATGTTGGTTCCGGAAGAAGGAAGTTCGGATTCATACTGTGCATTCGTGCAACCTCATTTTTGATATCGCGTGCAAACGTGGACGCTCCTACGAGGACAGAAGAAAGGGTACGGAGACTAGCAGCGCGCTGGATGCATGGGCCTCGAGATGTTCCATAGAAGGATAGAATAAAGGGGCTTGGATTTATTTTCGACATAAACGCTGTATGCAGTAAGCGATATAGCTGAGGAAGGGGCACGAACAAAACGGTAATGAGATTGAAGGGAATTGACTCACAGTAATTCGGGAAGATGCGTAGGTTTAAAACTCCATCACACTAAATCATGGTGGTTCTGATAAATTCGATCCGTCTTGCTGCTCCAGAGAAATTCTGAGTCCATAATGGAGATAATTGTCGAAACAGCTACTTATGGAACTACGCGAAAAATGACAATAGGGACATCGAGACTGAAAGTGAGAAACCAAGCGCCACAACCGAAACGCGGTGTGGCGTTTTTCATCAAAAGAACTGGCTTAGAACATGAACTACACGAGGACCGTTTGAACATTGGAAATTAAGTAATAGTAGGCAAGTTAATAAGTTACAGTGACCGAAGGTAATAAATTAGGCTACAGTAGGAACAGGACGTGTTGAACCTCAGTACCCTGACGTCTACCTTGATGTCGAAAGCCAAACTACCTGAAAGACAAAAGGAAAACACTCGTCTTTTTGTGCGTGGGCTACCCGAATTTAAAACGGATTTTCAGATCAATACCTCCATCACCGTTTAGGGTCGGCAATCTGGTACAGTGAATCTGGATGTATGCTGGTTAACGGTTGTTTAGGCTCAGTTTCGATGCACACTTACACAAAATTCGATTGTTCCAAGGTTTACGTAATCGGAATCAGCTCCGCAATGAAAATACAAATGACTAGGAGATCCAGCATAAAATGTGGGAAAATTACGTGAGATCTCATTAGACGAAACAGGTACGCTTTTTTATATAGGGAGACCAAGAATACAGTCCTCCAGCGCGCGAGCAAACCGGAAACATGTGTGACGCCATTGGGGCGCGTAGACCAACAGCCAACGTAGTCACACGAACGACAGATAAACATCCTTATATTCCTATGTTAAGTGTATTGGGAATATTTCACACATCGTCTAGCAGGTGAACCGTTTTTATCTACAGGCTACTGCACGGTATGTGAGGTCGCTGACCATAAATAGTAATGGATATATCGACTCTAAAAGCTTTTATTGCTTCGTATCTCTTCTTTGCAACTCAGAAGCAGGCTTTTCCCAGCTGATGGTTTTGTGCTAGAAGATTAATGCTAGCCAGAGCAGTTTGATGACCTATTTGTGAGAGAGTAGATGCGTTAAATATATTAATGTTTACCATGAATGAATAGGGAAATTAGCAGCAGCGAAAGGAGAAATTGAAAATGCATGAGCCTGTGTGTCAGGGCAACAATAACTTCTGACACTTCTTGGTCGTTCATGCTACGGAAGGGGGTTGACTTGAGAGACCCCGCCTCAAGTCTGTGACCCAGAGCGCTTACCTGCGAGACTACAGCAAATTGATTTTTCTTGGGTGTCCTTCCCGCAGCCAGTGGTCTGAGAGTCTAACACCCTTGATGAGGAGAGGCTTGTCGGGCCTAAAAGAGCGGCAAATAAGACAACGATGTCTAAACCTGGTCATTGCTGCGTGTGCTCGAAGCTTTCTCCAGCTTTTTGGCTTTACCGAAAGTGTTTCTGCGACACTGGGTTATAGGCCGGTGACCATGGCCAGCCGCTTGGCGATCGAAGTGCTGTTCTGTTTGAGGCCATCTTTCCTAATCCTCCTCTTTATTATTCGAAAGGTATTGACGTAACTGCCAAATCGTATCTACTTTATGCTTCTGGGGTCCTGTATCACTAGCTAAGCACTCTTGCGCAGTCAGTGGTGTGACGTACATTACTGTGAGTGTGAATGACTTTCGACTGACACCTTTATCTCTCATCTAACACGGTTGTATCTGGTAGGACCGTAGTCCTCCATGTCGATGCTGCGCAGAAAGATAATCACCACATCCAGGTAGCACAATGGATCTTGTGTATAATCTGAACCAGCACTTTTGGATGTTTTATGCATCGTACGGCAAGCAGACGGAGGATATCTCCAGGTGTCTCCAGGACACGTTGCTTTGCGTTTCTTCTAAAGAATTAACTGTCCTCTGCACCTGATTGTCTTCTACACCAGAACTTCTTGGGTGATTGCTTCCATAATCACCGATTTTCCGGCAACGTTTGATTCATCTTCTCAGAATTCTGTCCGTTTTCATCGCTTCGGAAATCCAGTGTCTTGATAATCCCAGTCTTCCAAATTCCGATGGTGTCCTACTAGCTTATCCTCTGCATTCGTCGTTTCTACCTTTATTCACTGTCGCGTTATTACAGGTCGTCTGCGCACGAATGCGTTTCATTTCAAAGTGACGTCTAGCTTAATTACTAACCTGACCGGTCTGGTAAACTGTGGACTGAAAATTAGGAGCGTGATTAGGTCATCCAGGTGGACATGCGACGATTTCTCCTTTAGCAGTTTTGCATTTGCATTTCTTTCTGTTACTCTTGAGCACTCTTTTAACTGAAGACGTTCGTTGCTACAAGTGAACCAAACTACGTTAGATTTAACCCGCTAAAATGTTTTGCGCACGCCAACCTTTGAGCCGAGTTGTGTTTCTGTAGAATTTTTCAAAGTATGTGCATATGGGCTAGCTTCTCATGTAGCATCATATAATGACGTACGTTTATAGTGGATTCCTTGTCGAGCTTTTCTGCTGAGTAGCAGAGGTGTGACCCAGCATTTTTTGGAAATACTGTGAGGCACACTTCTACAAACGTTATATCGTAATCGAACTGGCTGCTTACAGAGAAGGGGGTGAAGAACGTCAGAAACAGGTGGCTTTTGTGTCCCAACAAGATGACTTGATGTTGACAAGCGGTGTGTCTACACGTACATGTGTGTAGTAACAAACAATGGTGTGTTTATACTTGTAAGCGACTTGTTATGTCGTTACAAAATACCCTCTTCTGCTCACATTGGGTTGAGTAACATGATAAGCGTTTAAATTTAATTGTTATGTTTTCGCCCCTAAGCTTTTTGATCGTTTATTACAGCATGATCGTCAGGCTTATTTGCGAGACGGAGGAGTTTGATTTTGAAGTGAATAACGATTGGAATATTTTGTTTTTAAAACAACGGGCTTGCCAACTTTTTTCTGTGGATTTTGACGCATACAGTGTCTACCTGAACCACGAACGGCTGAATGAGGACCGGAAGATTTCCACGTGCTCTTTTACTGAGGGTTGTCGCATTGAATTAATCAAACGACAGTTACGCAACAAATATTTTGTCTATTGCTACGTTTGTGAAATGGTGTCACCCTCACTGGTCTCCGTTACATGTGACGGCTGTGGTTTCTCTGAATTTTTACCCTCATCTATATCAGACGTCACGCGCACTGCCTGCGGTAAATGTTGTAATGACGACTGTCAGTCCCACAGTGCTACTGTGAAGTTTAGTTGTATGAAATCTACTGATCACCAACCTACCGTGATGCTAAGACACATAATGCGGAATCTGGATTTTATACCCTGTGTTGCTTGTTGCAACCAACATTTTGAAGTTCTAGTTAGTTTCTGTCAGAAGAAAAGCCACGCGTTATGCCTTGAATGTTTCAAAAGTTACGCTAAAGAATATTTAGAAAGTGGTCAATTCCAGCTTGTTGCTGATCTGGGTTTCACTTTGGGCTGCCCAGCTGGCTGCCTAGATTCGTTTATTTCAGACCCACACCATTTTCGCATTATCGGCAAGGAATTTTATTCCCGTTACAAGGATTTTTCTGCTTCCAGATACATCCAAATGCAGGATTGCGTTGTGTGCCCCGTCTGTAGTCAAATCTGGAACACATTTGACGAATCACACAGCCAGACGGCAAATACACGATTACCTTCGCGGTCGCAATGGTACACCTGTAAACCACCGATGGGTTGTGGCTCTCTTTTCTGCGCCGCTTGTCTTTGGCATTTTACGGGTATCGAATCCGACTCTACGGTATGTCGATGTGACAGTACATCTACGGAGCGATTTACTCACCCCTCTGTGCTTTCTCGTTTTTGGAACGTTTGGCGTATGGTTTCCGTGACCAGCGAAGAACGTGACAATCAAGATATAATTGCCAAAGTTTCTCGACCGTGCCCACGATGCAGATCTGCAACGGAGAAAGCGGGTGGTTGCAATCATATTCATTGCTCTGTATGCGGAATTGATTGGTGCTGGATCTGTTGTGAACCATGGACCGGGGACTGTCAGGCACTTCATTGGCTTTAGTCACTTAGGACGTTGTTACAGAGACTATTTCTAGCTGAGTGCAATATTTGCTTGAAAGAAAACTATTTTTTCACAGAAGTTGTCTTTTGTACATCTGTTACTGCGACATGCTATCTTTTGATGTGTTCTTCTTGTCTTTTAGCCTCTGATTCTGTGTATTCTGTGACAATGTCTGCAGGGGCCATACGAGCCCCACTTATCATACCATTGCGTTTACCGACACCAGGTGTTCCAAAAACCCATATTGATACCAATACACGATTGGAAATTATTTCGGAAACTCCTAATGTTGACATTTACTTCACTATCAATGGCAGCAGACCAGTTGTGAAGAAGACTGAGAGGGAACTTTTGAATACGGGCACTTACAAATTCCACAATCCGTTTACTCTTCCGGTTGGACTTCAGACTGTTCGAGCGATTGCCTTCCTTCCGTAAGTTGCAATCTGCCCCTTATTTTCATGTTTATGTTCTTTTTCTGTGTAATACTATGGTTATATTGACTGACTAAACTTTTTTAGAATCAGGAGTAGCATTTTTTTTCTTTATTCTTTTTGAATTTTACACGCAAGTAAACTACGGTAACTTCTGGACAACCTGTTATTTGACGTAATTAGTCTCTTTCACGTGGCCGTAAAAAATGGCATGGGGAGTTGTTGCATAAAATGTTTTCAGTTCTCTGTTTTGTGTAAATTTCCACCTTTTGAAGTATCGACGGTAGTCATTAGTATGCCAAGTATATCTGCTACTTCCTCTTCTGACGTAGTCAATAGCATGCTCAGAAGATCGGTTTTTGTCCACTCAGTTAACTTGAATTAGTCAATGTAGCATGCACGTTTATGTTCAAGTGTCTGTTAAAGGGCAACCAGTAATTTCATTTTAGCGGTGCGACACTATCGAGTTCGATCGCCATTAAGTGAGCAATATCAACCATGTAAAACGAACGACTACTATTTTCCATGACGTTTCTAGTACAGAGGCGCATTTTTTGACACGAAACGAGTGTAATCTTTTCATGATAGCATAACTGCTGTAGACAATTACTATAAAATAATGTACTGCAAAGTGATGACCTTAAATTTCAAGCATTTCATCGTAGTTTTGGTAATCATTACCTTCGTTTACCGATCTAGGTGCGTAAAGCATATCATTGACCTGCCTTGCCTTAATCTGGGTAAGTCAATATTAAGATTACGAACGATATTGATGCGTTCATTGTGGGAGCGCGATTAATATACAAAAACAATGACAGGTCTGCGCCACTTATGTTTGGTGCAATTATTGTTCGCCGATGGACTCTTTTTTTGTAATGAAAGCCATAAGAACGAAATGTAAACAAGTTACACATGAGTATTTCCTCCTCACACCGGCGGCGTTCATAGGACTGGGGGCCGTGCGAATAAGTGCCTCGACTCGTACTGATACCCCATTCTTACTATCTTTGCTTGGTGGGTCCAAATAAAGATGAAACCGATCGTGGAGTGTTGATTTGAAGACGTACATCATGAAAATGTTATAGTTACCATTTGGTGCCCTTGTGTTCAGATTTAGTGCACACTGGAAATTGAGAATAGACTGTGCCCGTCCATACTGACGAAGCGTGGCCATATTAATTTCTCACCTTGTGCAATCTGTCGGTACTTGCCGGTCTCATACGGTAGTAAGTTTACCGGAAGTCACCACACTTTTCAGTGCGTTTGAATCATTTACACACTTCACGAGTCCTTCAGCATTTATAGACTGCCTTGCAATGCAGTAATACGTATTCTACCGTTTAGTAATAAGTATATCCATGTGTTTCTGCACTGTTTGGACCATCCGCCGCGTACTTAAAAGGTCGCATGTTTTCACGGTTGTATTCACTGTACTATTTCGTAGACCGATCAGATTTTTGCATGGGATAATGAAGTTGGCTGACTACTACTCATATTGCAATGTTGCTGTATAAAGTTACGACAAATAATTCGAAAGTTATGTTCTCACAAGTGAGAGCTCAATGGGTACTGAGTGTAAGAAGATAAGTTACTTTAAAGTACTTCCAGAATTTCAGCTCAGTGTTTCTTTGTGGTATTACTCTGAACTTCAAGTTTTATTTCGTCTGTTCCATTTCGTACTGACTGCTTAATTTCCCGTAGTTTCCTTTTCGAGTGGTTAGTTCATTTATTGCAACATGCATTCATCTAAATACCCATGTTGTTTGTAATGTGCCTTAACCCTGAGTCCCCAGGCGGTCAGGACTCTGTTTGCATGTAGAACTACGCTTGTCAATTCGCACTACTGCAACGCACAGATGAATCATAAAGATGTTTCTTGGTGACATATTCTTCAAGCCGAGTTTTTTTTAACGTGCGGACGTTTTATTTAGTTAGATAACAACTTCACGGGATGTATGATCCCTCACAACTCGAAAGCCTGGCTGACTGTCAACACTGTACTAATTGGTTACGACCATCGGCGAAGGTTGGTTGATGAAATCCAGTTTCACACACACACACACACATGGTTGCCGGCATCCGAAACGGATCAGCCTGTCACAGTGACCGAAGCTAAAGGACGCCTGCGCTTTAAACCATCACCCCCAAGTGGCTTGCGCTGCACCACTTGCGGTTCCACTCACACACCACGTACCCGGTGTAAACCCGAAGGAATAAGACCAGTAGGTGTGTGAGTGAGGCCTTTGTGTCCAGCCGGCCAATGCTGGTTAGCCAATTGAATGGCTAACACGAAAAGAAAACCCTTATCTCTCGGAAAATAAACAGTGAGAGAGACTGCAATGACAAGATCTATACTAGGTAGAAAAATGTGTGAAATGTAATTCAAGAAGCATTTAAGTATACGAGTGCATGTTAATGCATTCTAGAGAGGATAAAATTGAAAGACAAAACTCAAAGTTGAACTACGAAAAGATCAGACAGACGATTCATCATTCAATACACCAACAAAGCCCAGGAAAAGAGTAGGTAGAAGATCACAGACACCCAAGTTTCTGAAAAGAGGAGTGGATTAGTTGCCAAACAACCATGGTCTTGGTCGATGCAATAATTAACAAAATAGAATGGATCTACTGGTATGACATATCTGGGCCTAATGTACTCGTCGTCTCTTCGCCGACGGTGCACTATGAGTACGCTAGTGACCAACTAATCCCAAACGGCCAGCGCATTCGTGGCCGCACACGTCGCCATATAGTCATGTCACCACGACCTATGGCACCGATGGTTCCTTTGCGTACCGCGCGCCTTTGTTCTCGGCCGCGCAAAAACTGCTCGTTGAACTCGCGGACGCCCGTCCGAATCGTATTCCTCCAGGCAATCTGGTTCAACGCTAAGTCTTCCCAACATCTAAAATAAATTTTACAACGTGAAAGATTTACCTGCACAGCATCTCTGACCGCCAGGATTTCGCTTACCTGATCTCAGTTGTCCATACATCACCTGCTTCAGGATACGGTCATCGCCCATCCGACGGACGTGACCCAGCCAACGAAGCTGATTCAACATCAGCAAGACTTCCACCCCGTTCGTGTCCACACACACACACACACACACATTACTACAACATCAAACTGCTATTATGTTTGATGACGCCTATTCTGATTAAACGATTGGACCGTTCACAAATTCACACAAAGTATTGTTTGCTACTACGCTTCTGAATATTATATGCAAGTACAGATTGGTTCAGTGTAACGTCTGGTTTTGAATATCTCATCATTTATATACATATATATATATATATATATATATTTATGTCGGTTAAGTCACCGTGAAATTCCATTCCAGTGCTAGTTATCGGTTACACATCTTTCACCATGAGTTGCCTCATCATTTAGTTTGAGGAACCTTCTATAAACTGTGCGCTGTGTTAGCTAGATGCATGCCGAATGTCGGCCCCTGTTATCAAACGGGTTCCGGGACCTCTGACGGCTATTACCCTTTCCTAAGTCTGCTTAGCTGCTCCATCCGTCGGCTCATTACTTACTATGTGTTCTTTTTCTCTTCCAACTTGTGGTGACTACTTACTTGATAATGTTTCCTGTGAGTTATGGATTTCAGGGTGGAGAGGTAGATAGAAAAAATTGTAATGTTACAAGCGCGTGTACCTTATCAATTGCAACGAAAACCACAATGCAGTTTAGTTCTTCACACCACGTTCAGTCTCGCTTTTCGTGGCGCAAATGGGTACTCAACGATTACGTTAGGAAACGAGTGTACATAACAGCCGGGATCGCGCTAATTCGGTTCTTAGTCTTGAATAATGCTCAGACTTTAATGCTGTGGTCAGATACTGTAGATTTCATTCGGTCATTCACCACACCGTCACTATTTACCGGCGTCACAGTGGACTAATATCATGTTTGATGTGGACAAACGATGAGTTCGGATTCATCTCACGAACTCGGTGACTTACGCAGTCGGGGTTTAAAGACCTTAAGGAAGATTGTGACTCAGATCACACATAGCTTTTGCCATTATTCACTCGCAATAAGTCATATGTGGAAATGAAGACCACCAGGGAATTTTCTTGAAAATTTTGCCTAGCTCTCACTTGTACGTCATTTGTTTTTTTTCATAGGTGTAAATACCTCATTGTTGAATATTCAGATTCATACATAGATGTTTGGAATTGTAGTTGCTCTCTCATACTCTTATATTTAACTAGGGTTTTTTCCACATCAGTTGGGCAGCGTTTTACCATCAGTGTCTACGGTAGATTGATGGTGGTTTCAGAGGCCACACTTTACGGTTGGTATATGTTGGTGACAATTTAATAAATCCACTTATTCTCTGCTCTGACAGCAAGTTGCTCTAGTCCGCATTACGCGTAGAACGTTTTCTGAACTTGGATAACTCGTGGAATTGGTTGCCTATGGCGTTTTAGAGTCAAATTTACCTTCCTTGTTTTTGTGGTGTACTTGTATACTGTGGCTGTTAATATTCTGAAAGAACCTGTTTTTTTTACTAACTAGCGATACTGGGAATGAGAGTAATGTAGTCACAAAGACGTTCGAAATTGTCAAAGCAGAAAGCCCTGAAGGAGAGGAAGGAACAGCACCTGTTACGAACGATTACGGATTCCTTGATGACTTGAAGGCGATTGAATCACAGCGCAAAAAACATTCAGTACGTTCTCTTCTGTGTGTACTCTTTTTTCAATCATCCGTATCCCATGAAAACTTTAGATTCATCTGGACGATTGTTATCTTTGCTGTATCAGCCACGGTTATTTGCCAGATAGTTGTGATTATGAGAAACACAAAACGAACAGTTGCGACCTGAGGTTTGCTCACTTTTTATAGGACCTTCAGAAGAAAAGTTTGGCTGTTAAGGTGGGGTTGGAATAACGCGATTAGATTATCTCAAGTCGCTTATGAGATACAAAAGACGTCCTGATTCGACTATAACTTCCTACGCTCGCGCTACCTCCGAGATCATATATATATAAGCACAAGCTTTATAACAGTTGGTATAGGCATATAGATACTTGTCACGTAATTAATTAATTGAACCCTATAGAACAAGTCAGGTTCAAAGCAAGATGTATATTCACTACACCACGCACAACGTCTCATCAAGTTTGCTATGGACATTTCATATATAGGTCAATGTCAAACAACCTGATTGGCCAATGCACATATGGCGTACATGATTGGCTGCACTCCACCACAAACCCCTTTATAAATTAATAACCGTCTCAAAGCCTAGTTCAACTTCCGTTTTACACAATAATTCCGGTTAACAAAAAAATCATCCCGAGCATCTAGCTGTCAGTGTGGGAATGCCATGCAAGTGTAGATCACCCATACTTCTCTTATCGTGGTAGGTAATTCCTTTGACAGTGTTATGTAACTTATTCAGATCAGTTCATCTGCTCGTCCAGCGTTGTTCATATTAACGCCTTGACAACCATGTGCAAAGCAACGGCATTCATTTTCAATTTTGTTCAGCCTCATACGTACCACCTCTTGGATTAGTTAGTTATGCGTCGCTTTGCTAATGCACAGAACTACTCGTAAACCGATAGATTTCGATCCATTTTAACCACCCGTAAGGTGATATTTGACTACACCATATTTTTGTTTTATTCGTTTTCAGTACAGCTGCAGTAGGTTCACTTAAAGAGTTGTCACCCTGATGTGACAGCCTTTTAGGCAGGTTAATATGAGCTAACAATTCGTCAGTCGAGTCCTTGCGTTAGTAGCTAACGGGGCGCTATAAACTGACTTTGTGTAATGCTGAGTCAGGCCTATTTGACCTTCGGGACATCTTTTCAACGTGTATGCATCCATGGTGGTTGAGACTGTGTACTGCATTGGTCGGGACAAGTTTTTGTTCAACATTGGCAACCTATTAGAAATCAGCAACCATCATCAGGTCAGGGATACTCGATCATCCTTGGTACGTACAATGTTTTCGACTGTCTTTGTATGATGACAACAAAAGACGTACGCTGGTTTCCACAAAACAGACTGAGGTGTAACAGTTATGGTAGTCAAATGGATTGGTCAGTATATTCCATCTCTAAGGATGTAAGGAAGTGTTTGCGCGGAAGTATTCAACAAAATTGCCTGAAGTCCAAGTCAGTAATAATGGGGAATGGAATCTTTTTTATCAGTTCCAACATGCCATTTCAAAAGGGGGACCTTGTATCCTTGAGGAAACTGCAAGAATTCGTGTGGTGTGGTCGTTCTCTACTTAATGTTCTTAAAACTTTGTGTGAACAAATTACCGTTCAGTTCTCATTGTAATGTACCCAATTTATGCATAATCACTCTTAAGTGTGTTACATTTGCATGTCAATTGATAAGCGTTGTGAGCTATAGTTACGAGTAGTATAGTTATGAGTAGTACTTTGTTAGCAAATTGCGAGATGGTCTAATCTAAATTGGCAGTTCTTCAGATGGATCTATCAAGGTGCTAGTACTTGAAATGATCCATGTGAATTTTTATTCTTCACTATAGCATCTTATAATAGTGCATGCACAATGTTTTCACTTGCAGCCACTCACAGTTCGTGAGAATAGTCATGATGCGTTGGTTTTTATTCACTCTGATCTCCAGTTATGTATTCGATGTCATGGTAGCCCTGGCCACTTTTTTCATGCTGAACGTTATGATTCGCGTGTTGCCACTGTGGTTTAGGTTGTATGCTACCATTCACCATAAATATGTGAATGGATCTACCGAAATCCGTTGTTTTTCATATCTTTCATAGTACAATAATTTCAATCGTTCGCAAACTCGTCAATTCATTCGACAGTTGATGGAGCGTCATGATCTTGGACAGTCAAAGAAATCAAAATGGCGCAAAGCAAAGTCGGACTTTCGGACTTACGAAGGTGGGTCTCTCTCTTTCTAGCACATGGTGACACTGTTACAAGTGTGACCAATATACTCATCAGTTGTGGCCAAAAAAGTGGCGTCATTGGAAGGATTTGAATAACACACTGGCAAAACAGAGATCATTTGATGTCCCACGGATTAGCGTCGCGTACACTTTGGTCTCATACTAACCGTGCTTCACGGACAGACGGGACGAAAATCAGTTCACTAGACTGACGACAGTTGTACTTACGAGGTACACCTGTCAAGACGGTGGCGTATTGAAATAAACTGCATTTTAATGATTCATTGAGCAGAAATCCAATTCTGGTAACCAGTGCTCTGGGCAGACTAGAGGTTGCCTTCGTTCCAACTCCTTCTGAACTGTTTGTTTACGCTAATCAGTCCAACTGTGTGAGTTTGATGGGAAGCTACATGGCGAATTCAAGACGATCAATCCGGAAACTAACCGTCACAGTTTTCTTATGTGATGTAAATTACAGG
Source organism: Paragonimus skrjabini miyazakii (assembly GCA_014338405.1). Classification (NCBI taxonomy): domain Eukaryota; kingdom Metazoa; phylum Platyhelminthes; class Trematoda; order Plagiorchiida; family Troglotrematidae; genus Paragonimus; species Paragonimus skrjabini miyazakii. The sequence goes on from JTDE01000664.1 coordinate 146,383, forward strand.
CAGTCCTGGCCATTTGCTGCTGTTTTTCAGTTCACTACGATCCTGAGATACTAAAATTCTGTGAACCGAACGATAATTTTCGTTACTTTACTTATTGGTTAACCAGTCAACGGTTCATGACTTATTGATTGGACTTAACAGGCATCGGGGAGTCCAAACAATCATCTGTAATCCTCATTTGCTGAAGATATCCCATTCTGATACTAGGGGGTGGGTTGTATTCGTTTTTTGAAACTATTTGGGCATGCATACTATAAGTTGAATATAACTTACCTTTGGGTGAGTTTTCCGGTTGGTTCACCTCAAAAGGAGGACTACACTCAGCACCCAAACGCACGAGACACCGTGTCCAGATGAGTTTATTCGTAAGTGTTAACCGTGGGGTGATTATTTCAAGAATTAATTTGTCACGTTTTGGAAAGAATTAAAGCCTGTAAGTTTTTCAGCATTCCTCGCTTTTATCAAAGTAGCTGACGATGTTAGGAAAATTGTACACCAACGAAATGTATTGTGCAAAAAGTGACGAGGGTATAACTTAATCGTGATTCTCTCGGTAATGTTTGTACATTTTGCAAATATATTAAGGTGTATTTCAACATTTACGCGTATATAATGTGTTCTATCGGGACTCTCATATATCTGCGCTTTCTCCGATAAATTATGGTTTGGGGTTTATTGGTTGATCAGTTTAGACATTATTCAGTTGTAGTAACGAAGATTGTTATTTTATCTGTGTAACTATTTGGATTTTCAAAGTTTATGAAAAAATCATTCTTACAGAATGACCATGAGCCCGATCAGAAGGTACTGTGGCTTGGGCCGCTGCTGATCGCAACAGTGATGAGGAAGAAGAATTGAGTGAATAGGGTGAAAATTGATTAAACAAAATTAAGCGAAAGAGCTACGAATCCAAGCACGCCATTGATTGCAGCACATCGCCATCTCGGATAGCGTCTCTAGCTAACGATTTGAGTGATCACGAGGACACTAACCGGGTAGGTGACTCCCATCTACTTTGCTCAATGGAACAGTCAGGGTCTTCGTATTCTGTGACCATCACGCGGTTTTACCCAACTGTTGGTGGCCTCAGTAAATATTCAGTTGGCATGCGGAGTATGTGGCCCAACCATTCCAAGCTGCGTATCGTAATTAATTGACTAATTGATCGAGCATTCCGGTATGCTTGCTGGTGAACTGCCGTATTACTCATAGGATCATCGCAGTTGATGGGGGGCCAAGGAAACAATTCGATAACACTTGGTTCTAAGCTGTTAGGCGGCAATTGTATATATACTGCTTTTCATACCGGAATACTTTTGCGTGTCGGATGAAAAAAATATACGTTAGACTTGCGCCAACGACTCGAAAAGTGTCATCATTTGCAAAGGATTACATGGTCTTGCAGGATGACATGTTCCGTCTAGTTTTGTGACAGATTCGTTCAGAAATTCCTCAGTAATTATCGGATTAGACTTACCATCGTTTTAGAGACCTTGGTTGTAAATCATTTGACAGGTTATGGAGACCAGAAGATGAACTAATGCAATTTTTTGTGAATGACTGCCATTTCACCTATAGTCCACATCTCCCAAAATGTGTGTCACAGACCACTTGTGACTTGTTTGTTGGGAATCACTAGGGGCTAATCTCAACTGATATTCCCCTACTTGAAGTAGCTCGGTCTGCAGATCGAACGATTTTTAATGATTAAACTTCTGGATGGTGTCATCTATGGTGACAAAGAGCTTTATGGACACAGAACCATGAACTCGGACTATGCGAATGATATTGCCTTTCTTGGTAACAGTACACGAGCAGCTCTAGACACGCTGGGTCTCATGGCGTTTGCGGTAGCACGATGTAATGTGTATTTTGTGCTGTCTGTCTGCAAAGAACCTCTGGCAAGGTTATGTACCTGCACTCATCCTAGTTGGGGATAATCTGGGTTTAATCGAAAGTCCTGTGTACCCTAAGGAGTCTTATCACAATTACTGGTGGTTTTGAGGAGAGGTTGGCTTTTTCTAACGCGAGGTATCCCTGACGCCTTTACGACTTCCGTCTCTCAGGGCAGGGTATGCAACGTGGTTATGCACTGTACTGTTCTCCAGTTGTAAAATCTGATTACTCCGCGTCTGTGATATTCGTATTCTATGTGATATCGAAAATTGTTGTAGGTAGAGATTGCCGCTATGGTGGTTGTACCACTTGAACGGTAGTCAAGTATGGTGACGTGTCAGATACAGCTAACCACCTTTCACACGAGATATTTTTACATCATCGTTAAGATGGCGCTGTCACGTCTTACGCTTGTCCATTCAGCGTCTACTATGTTGTGATTTGTTCACATTCCCCGAATGTGACTGGCGGTTGGCAGCCGGTGTATTTGCTTAAGGGTATTTTGAAATTAGCATTCAGTATGATCTCTATTAGCTCTGCTAAGTTTGAAACAAGAGGATGTTGATTACTAACGATAAATTGTTATCAGTTTGGGCGTGTGTTGTTATAGCTTGTGTAATGGGTATTTCTAGCTATTACTGTTCGATCTTTTCGAAAGGGAAATATGGTAAAAACACGTTTCTATCTAATCGTTTCGTTTACTTGTCAACTGTATCTGTTTTGAGTTGCTGAACTAACGTCCGGTCTCTTTTCAGGTTGGTATACAAATAATGATAGACTAAACGAAAAACTTGGCAAACGATCGCAATCGGCCACAGTTGTAAAGAACCATCGATTCAATTTCCTCATTAACTCTAGAATAAGAAAGTTTAGTTTGTGTAGAAGTCGAGCTTTCTAAGTGATAACATAAGAATAGCACGACCGGATGTGTGCAAATAGATGTTTCTACTGGGATCTCGTGGAAAATATGGAAATACATTCAAAGATCCGAATAAATGATGTGTGTATGTTGTGTCAGATAAGGTTCTTGTTGCAATCTTCTCTTACTTTATGATTTGATGAGACGCGATGAAATAAACGAATTTTTCACTAAAACTTGATATGTTTTAGGGATTTAACAAAAAATGCACTCTCTTTTCAGAACAAACCGAGGAAAACAGCTGGTGAACAATACATCCATTTGGGGGGAGCTTATAGGCATTGATAAATTGAATGATCAAGTGATGTGAAATGGAGAGAGATTTTAAACGCCGGATATAAGGCCAGAGTTTTGACTGGTCAAAATGTTATTATTGTTGTAATTGCTATTATCATCATTATTGTTGGTTGGTTGTTCATCACTCGCTGAAGAGGCTAACAGTTCACCTCCCAGAGTTCTTAAACTGCATTGTTAGCCTAACTTGACTTGACTTGAAATGTGATAATTTGATCTGTTTTCGTGGAACTTCACAATGCGTGAAATATAACCTTATGGGGGAGAATAAAACTCGTGCTGTCAGCAGCTACCTGGTTGTGTTACACTGGCGCACCTTAAATCGGTGTTTGGATGATGCGGTACAGCGTGCCTATGTTCTTGGCTATTTCATTGGTTTTTAGTATAGGGAGAGTTCATTGTAAATCGGTTTGTAACTGTGTATAACTGCTCTATCCAAGGGTTATGCCATTCACCCCATATTCGGTTGTAAGAAATCAACTTTTATATGGCACAGTTGAAGTTCTTTGCTGACAAAACCTATCGAGCAAAGTCAATACATGTGCATTTGTGCAATCAGCGCTTTCAGTCAAACTGAGGTCACCATCTTTGTTTTCTTTGTCCTTTGTTTCGCTTTATAATTTACGTACAAAGTTAGATCTCCACCTTTAAAACGTCTCAGCTTCCTGCTACCGTTGACGTCAACATATTACCTCATACACTGCATGCTGGCAAAATCCCTGTCTATTTTAAAACTCTTTTCGTTAACTATTCTCTTTAAACACAACTTTCTTTTCGAATCGTGTGAATAACTAGTGTAACTTAACCTAAATTTAAACTGTTATTCAGTTGGCACCGCTCCATTCTGGATTCCTCACAACCTAATGAATTCTCTTCAAAGTTAGCGGACAAATCATGCGCCTTGTCCACAAAATGTACTTGAACCTATATTGTTTCTTCGAAGAAATTTTACACGCCAACCACTGTTCATCAAAAATGGATTTATTTCCGCTTTTGTCGTTCACAGGTCAGTCATACAACTTTGTATTCAGGTTCTCATAAATAATTCGTCTTAATTCGAGAATGCTTCGAACCCTTTGGGCATCCTAACTGCAGCGTCTTGTGTTCAAAACTCTAGTTTTGCTTATCCTAACGTTGCCCGATGTCAGTTTTGTTTTCACTTGCTCGTCGAGTGTATGACGCCGCTTTTTAAGTTCGTTACACGTCCACTACACTACATTCTCAATCTACTTTACCGTGAATTCGCGCTGCATGTAGTTTGCGACACAAACGACACTCGTCGTTCTAGGTTGGTTAGTCTAACCAAACCTAGGCAATGACTTGTATTCAGACTCGTTCCTCAACTCGTTGAATGTAACTAATATCGTTAAGCTCAATTCTGGTGGATTCAAATGATAAGACAATTTTTTTAAACTCAGTAGTCATAGTGATGATGGTGAACAGCACTGCTTCATGATCGCTTTGAGAGAGTTCTGGATGTTAGATGAGTAATTACTGTAGAATAGGACGGTGTAATGAGCCAATAGGGTCCTAGCTGGATGGTGATCGCTTATAGAAGGGCCTCCATTGGAGGGTTTTGGTGTACCGTTTTCCTTTATATGCACTATTGTGTTCCGAATTTGTTCACAACGTTATCTATTTCGTAAAACCGGACAGTCTCAGTCAGCCCCATTTCATGTTACGTCAATCAGTTTGTGAACGAGAAGCGTAATTTTACTCCCTGAGACGTTCTACATGCACTAGACATTTTGATTAACCTGATCAATCCGTTCTAATATCTCTGATCGGTTCTGGTCGCATTCTGTATTGTTGGACCTTGAGTGAGACTGGGGGGTGTTGAATGCGTAGATGGTGACCTGTCTTCATCCTACTACATCCAGCGTCGATCGAACTTACCTGGAGATCACATTGCTCAATCCCTGGATTACAGCTACATCTTCCCTCGGCTTTCATGACATCCCACGGGATTGGCTCCAGTTGATTCAGCGTATTTCCTGTTTATTTACTGTCAGCTCAGGTTCGATAGAACTAGTCTGAGTTATCCAGCCTTTAAGTCTGAAGTTGGAAGTTTTTTCGTTCTAGTGCAAGCGGGAGGGTAGAGTTCATCCAGATTGTTTCTTCTGAAACATTGAACTGGCTTTGAAATAACTGAATACGTCATTCCGCTCACAAGTGTCTGATGCAGACATTATTCAGCGTGTTAAATTTATCAATAGAATGCGCCCTCTTTGTGAGGTATGGGAACTGGTAGATTCAGCTGATATACTTAGCGACATATTTAAAAAGTTAGTTACTTTGTCACATTCTGGGTTGTTAATTTTGGTTTTGAAACACTCTTTTCCTGTCAAGAATGTGAATCAGGAAGAAGCCGATATTGCACGATTTATGTACGTCACACAGGCGAACATTACGCTATGCTGAAGCAGTAGCAATCCGAAAGTTCAAACCCGTGTTGTATGTTCCAGAACAACTGTTTCTAGGGTTGTCGCTACCTTGGCAGTGACAATAATTGTGCACTCTGACAATTGACTTGCTCTATTATCTTGTTCACTTTCTCTTACTGATATATGCATTCGTCAAGATGTAGCGAAATTTTTCCGGACGTAAATCGTTCAATATCTGCCTACTGTCTTCTTGATTCAAATTTTGATTTTGTTTACTTAATTTTTTCACCTTTTCGATCAAAAGTCAGGAAATGGGGTTTCATTAAAAAAAATACGGGAAAAAGATGATGGTTGCCTTTCATATTATTCTCATCTATGAACGATTTTCGTATTTCCAAGTTGGATCACTGGTTGTACTACATGCTTCAGGTTACGCGTTGACACGCATCAGGATTGTGTCAAATTACTCCATTTTTCCTTCTTAAAACGGTTTTTTCCAGAGGAGACTTTTTTTAATCGGAAGGAACGGAAATTCTCAGAACCACCTAAACGTAACCTTCGTTACCTGCTCGACCTTTATTCCACACACTCACTGAGGACTGTAATTTTTACCTACTTCCTCCCAATCTTTCGGTTCGGGAATAGTTGCTGGTCACGACGCACCTGATATATATGCCCCGTTTTTTTTCTCGCTGTTACATGTCTTTCTAGGAAAAACGAGGTGACTTTTTGCACTCGTCTTTTGAGTTGATTTGGGAACATTTGGCGGTGTCAGTCGCTTTATTCTTCGACAACAAGGATTCCGTTTTGTTGATCTCTAGGCGGAAAACCCGATTCCTTTCAATCACTCTTTATTGAGTTGTCGATCAAGCGCATTAACCCAGGCGTTTACAACAGATCGTGTAGAGTTTTTCTGTACCATACATATAACAATATCTTGAGAAGTTATCCAACCGATTCAAGATTTTTCGTTGCCATTTTGTTGCCCAGTCAACGATTCGCAAAAATCGGCTGTGCCACAAACCCTGATTACTTGCACTGTCCCTCAGGTGATAGGTGAGCTGGTATTTTTGGTTTGTCGTCCTTGTTCAGTTTAACCAACTCTTGCTATCCGTTGGTCTTTCGTTGAATCTTTTTGGACCTGTTGAACAGTTTACAATTTATTTTTTTACGTTCAGACTGTCGTTGCAATTTCTATACTCATTATTGTTAGTATCCTCCTGTTCTATTTCACGATTTCAGAGGACGATGGAGATCAGGAAGATAAGCCGGTTGATGTGTCCATACGACGTGAATCGGCAGGCGTTAAGGTGAGCGCCACAGTATCATGGTGATTATGTGAACGTACTCGATGTGTTTCGTTCATACCGTCTGATTAGTGCTCGATTGTATTGTAATCGATCACATTGACGAAAGTGATAGGAAGCTTCGAGGAGAAGCTGGTCAAGTACATATGGTTCTTACGTGTGCGAAACCCGCTTTCAGTTTAAATTATGAAGATTTTTAAATCTTTTAACAGTAGGCGCAGCGTCAAAAACTTGAAAAAATTACTCCATTAAAACAAATTTCCTCTGTTTTATCTTTAGTCATACGTATTTGCGCATGCCATCTGTTTTTGTTGGCTACCGTTGAGCTGTTTCTTCTCGCGCAGCAGCGTGGTGAATCGCTTCTTCACGAATGTGGTTCATTAAAACTCAACTGGTTAACTAATAACCTAATTGATTTCCATCAGTCCACCATGGGGGCCACATATTGTGTTGTGTATTGGTCCCAATTGCCGCGTTCGTGCATTCAGGTTGATTATAAACAAACGATCATGACGATCGATTATGTGTCAATAAAAAAACGGCAGCAGTATTGATACAAACACAATGTTCGTATTTATCAACCTCATTCACGTTGGTGATGTCCCACCAAGGGTATTGCCATTGAATGTATGGGTATGCCATTGAATACAACATCGTATAGTTATTTCTAGTTATCAATGGGGCTTCTTGTTTGTTCAATAAAAACTATGGCTATGAATGGTGCAGCAGATCAATGTGTATAGAATGCACTATTATGCTGGTACCTGATCACTGTGTATTTTTTTAGTGTGTCTCGGTGAACACCAGCGATCTCGTGATTAAACGAACACATTGGAATGATTATTGAACTGAGCTTACGCTGGCAAACTTATCCATACCCTTTCACAGTAGTTATCCTTTTCCTATCAGATGTATGAAGGGCGTGGTGTACAAGGTGTCTAGGTTGGATAAAAAGTCATACTTGAGTATTTTTTGCACAGCGTTTTAGAGCCTCAAACATTGTCGCATTATTCACCCTACCTTTTATTGACAGATGTCATAGGTGTATGATTGTGGTCACACGTTTTTTTAGTTAATGCTTGTTTGATGACGTAACCACTGAGGCTGTATACGGGCTGTCCAAATCGAAAACTGAACTCTAGCTCTCACTCTCATTGGATAAGTCTACTGTTTCCTATGTTGTAGACCTGGGCTCAAGATGGGTCGATAGTAATGACGTCTACTAACAACCGCATAAACACTAGAGGTCGGGTTTTCGCGGCTACTTCTGTATCAGTTTGAGCATTCTAACAGTATTCAGCCCATTACATACGGTTTAGTATATTGCATGGCAGAAAACACTCGGTTAGTGCAGAAGTTGACAACTTGAACATGTCTGACTGGACTTTTACCTGCAAGTGTTTGTTCACTATCTGATGCGTGAAAAAATTCTCTGGAGTATGCGGATAGCGTTGCGTAACTTCTGCGGAGAAAATGCAGACCATGCTGAACCGATTAATTCGTGTTTTTGGTCCTTATGGTATGCACTTTGAACTTTCAGTGTGAGGTGGTACAAAATAGGGTTGGCACTAACCCTATCTGCGTTATTGCTGGCAGGCCGCTGGAGACCGTCGGTCGCTATGCCAACTCATGTAATGTCATCTAACAAATTAGCATGCACGAGAATCGCGAAAGCACCCAGTACATTTGCCATTCTCCATCACTTGTAGTGTCGCGGAAACGTCCATTTGTCGATTGAAGGCTGAGTTTACAATGCGTGTTGTGTTCACTTTTTCTCTATGTAGAATTGGCCAGTTTCTGCTGGAAATGCTTCTAGATTCTCGGTATTCCAACATTGTATCACCTGCCACTGTAATATCAACTGGATTGTTTGTGTGAGCAACTCGACAGTCCATCGCGCGTATTTGGGAATTGTGTCAGTTCGCTGTCGGTAACTGAGATAATGATACTACATGGTCATCGCTGGTTGGTTTATTTATTTCATGTGGCGATGTAACGTTTACCATAACGTGCGTTGTTCCTTGTACTTGCTGATGGTTGGACAGGACTGCAACTCGATCAAGCAATGATTTGGTCACGGGCTATGAAAGCCTTGACCTTTCCGCTGGGATATGTCGGCAGGTGTTGTCTACCTGTTTGTGGGGTTCGCGATCGTCCACACCCCTGGTTAGAAACACTCTGACATGGCAGTGTTACGCAGTCATTAACCAGCGTGTGTTCACAAGCTATTGATCCTTCTTTTTCTGTGATACACTTTTCCCGCAGCAATTCCGAACAAAACTCTGCACACAACTGTTTCTGCTTTCCTTTTCTCTTTCCCGAAGCTTCATTGTTTTCCTTCCTCATTTCTCTTCTGTTCTCTATTTTTACTTTTCACTTCACTGTTTCGTGAACTATGGTCAGAACCAACGGCGGCCTGAACTACAATATCCACGGTTACGGCCATACTTTCATGTGGCAACCGTGTCGGCCATTGCGCCATTGTCCTCACATAAGGCTCGATCGAATTATCATATGCAAACTCCTAGCCTCATCCACCTCTTTTTGTACTAAGTTGGTTAGCTAGAAAGTTGGTCTAAATGTGAGGGCTGCAAGCAAATATGAGTTGAATGAAATATCGTTAAGTCGGTTTTTAAGTCTTGACGTTAATGGGTATCTTAGATATTCGAAGTGCTTGTTTGTCATATTGAATTGTTGTTACTTCCGCAATTTTAATTCTCTCCTATCCGAGGAATGAAATAAGTATGAGCAGTAAATAGAAAATGTTTGTGCAGTGATTTTACTGTCAGAGCGGAGTGAGTCTGCTATTGATTTGATCGAATTCTGTACTGATTCAGTATACGATATGTCTTTAGATCAGTTAGTACTCCATGAGCTCAATTTACACAGCGTACTTTTTCCCGTCCTAGTTTGTCGTCAGCAGATCAGATCATTTGCTGTCCTTCTGACTGTGTTTATTGATTGACTAAGTAAATTTGGTAAACGTCTCTGTCATCTTAGTGGCCAGGTAAAGAATAGAGACGGTGTCCTGCACCAGTCAAGCATCACAACGGTTTAGCGGTGTCCACTAGGCTTAACCAGTCCATCAGGAACCAAAGTTACGAGCGAGGTAATTGGTCTGCTTCTGGAGCTAAATAAGACTTTGAGGAACTATGATGGAAAGTATTGTAGTATTGTTCTGCGGTTGATTTCTCGTGAAATTTATAATGTGGAATCTCAAGTAATATTTTCTCATCTATATGGGCAGAATAGTTCGGCGGTTGAAAGTTAACTTCAAAGGAGCAAACGAAATAGCACGGAAGTGCTGGCACTAGAAAACACTTCATTCAAAGCTGCTGGCAAGGGTTTTCAAGTGTTATTTTACGGCATCTTCAGTAAGAACGCTTCCGAATCCACGTTACACTGATCCTAGCTATCTTCTTCAGTACAGTTTACTGAAAGAGAAAAGCGTCAGCTAAATGAAGGTTTCATAATTGTTGACTGTCTGATGTAAAAAAAATCGCATACTCGTGCTATTCCAGTTCATGCCATCTCCCATACTTCGATCTACATATATCTTAATAACTCCTTGGTTTGATGTATCAGTCGTTTCCCTGCTTCCGTACAGCTTATTTCAAGTAGAGCCAATCTGCACACAGACCAACAATTAACCTGCTTGTTTAAAAAAATTGACCCAACTACAATAGAATTGACTAACTTGTTTCGCGTTGTACCCATTTACTAGCTCGATGTATTTTTTTCGTGATGGTCAACATATTGCCATCAATATCGTGCTTTTGGTTTTAATTCGTTGTGACACATGGGACTAAAAATGACGTCAATGCTACGGATGCTGACTTTTGCGTTAACATTCTCGAAGATGTCTAAAATGAACTAGTCGTGAGCAACATATATATGACACACTGGTCTATCAAGTAATATTCGCAACTCGTCATTGGAATGTCTGTAAGATCTCCAATCTGTCTGGCGATATCGATCAACACTACCTAGTAGAGTTGCGGCTGCTTCAAGGACTGATCATCTTTGAGTCTTTTCCAGCTGTTACTGATATCATTTCGTTAGGCTCTTTGTAGTCTACGATCGGTCGACTTATATCCTATATCCCAATCAGCTCAGACTACTTGTTGGTAGATAGTTCTCAAATTATCTTCTGTCCGTTCCACTCAAATGAACAAGTTTACCATTTCTTTTCGCCCACATAGGTCAATACGTCTGTATCTTCAGATGACTTTGTGCATCCGTTTGATGTTGCGTTGCCTAAACGACTTCCCGTTGCTTCTCTGTTGGATCCGTCTGTTCAACTGACACGTTTACAAAAGTCCACCGACTTACTCCAGTAAGTCTTAAATCAGAAGCTATTCATACCCGTCCCCTCGCCGACCGCCCTCTTTCATGTCTTCAGGTGTGTATACTGTTTCTTTGTCCGGTTTAGACTCTGCTGTGCGTCTTTCGTTTCGTAATCACGATTGTAGTAGTTTGCTTGCAACATCCCCGATATTTTACCGATGACTTCACGTATTCATTGATACAACCTTTTAACTCCATTCTTGTTAGATAGCAACTAAATACTCTCTGATTCAACAGGCATGTCCTTGTTATTTCACACTCCTCCCCTTACTACTCGATTGCACGAATCGACGTTCATGACTGCTTTCCACCCCGAGTCAGTCAAATTTGTCATTTCATTGTGATCTGATAAGCATTACTTATGATAGATCCTCCTCGTGTAACTAAGCGTAACCTGTTTCATCGTAGCTGATTCGGTCATTCTGCTATCCTGATAAACGGCGCTTTGGAAGCATCTGCGATAGTACGGTTTACTTAATCAAGAATGCGTTGTATACTCGTGGACTGATGGCCGTGTGCAGTTTTGAACTATCTCTCTAAGAGCATTAGATCGCTCATTGTGTTTGATATTTAACCTGTAGCTCTACGTCCTAATATGTTTGGGTGATTTAATGTTTGGGTCCAGTCAGTATAAATTGAGGCAGATATGACGGATTAGAGGCTGAATAATGTGCTGGATCCACTACTGTACATCCGACGTTCAATAGCGTTGCCTCTGTGGTAACAAAAGTTCTACCATTTTGGTTTGCATTCGTCTTCTGCACGGAGGACCTTGCAGTCTACCTGGCTGGAAACTTTAAGGGACGTGACCACCAACCAACGGTAGTGGCCCAAAAGTTGTTGTTCGCCTGATGCACCTATGAGATAAAGACAGTTAATGAGACACGGTGGTAAACGTTGCATGACAGCCGCTGTCTTGCTCTCACTTACATCTTGTTTGTATGTTCACAGGATGTAGGGGTTCACTGCTTGACGCTAGCCATTGAGGTTTTGTGGATTAAGTCCCATTCCTTCTGGTCTTCTCCTCCGTAAACTAGGGTTCTTCTTTGCTATTTTACAGTTGCAGAGTATTAGTGTCAACCATTAATCTTTTGCTCTTGTTGACGAGTATGTTGTAAAAGTTTGCGAGCATGCTAATCATGATGAGTTGATTTTCAGCTTGGCCATTCAAAGCGGGAGTTGCTAGTCCATGGTCAGTACTGATTGATTTATGAGTGAACCACAATCTCACTGTGTATGAAATTATCATCTATCTCAGCGGTCAGTATTTGCCAAAGTGGCCTGCACGTGTAGTAGCAAAATGACAATTACCCATTAACTGGCTCTCGCAACATTCATTTATCGTCCCAAAGGTATAACTCTCATCACCATTTCTCACTTGCTCAACTATAGCCTGTCGATCATTCACGTCAGTAGCTTAAACCGCTCTTCTATGTGACTTGTCGTTCTCTTACACGATGACATTTCATCTTTTCGTTTTTTCATGATTTCTCTTTCTGATAATATCATTTCCTCCCTGTTTAACTGATTACTCATTTGGTCATTCATTTTCTTTATCGTAATGAACTACATGCTGAATATCACAAAACACGCGTAATTTTAACGAACTGTAGTATATGTCAAGTGTCTAATCAAATGGTACACCTTGGGAGAAAGACCGATTCAACTTGGATGGTGATTATTATGATGTTAGTCAACGAATTAATGTTCTCCTATTATGTCTGAGTTTTCTTGGTGGTGTTGTGTACTTGTTTTTTGATTTCGTACTCTGGACTACGTGTTTTTCGTTTTGAACAGTATTACTACGATATCTAAAATCTCTAGTAACGACAAGTTAAAATTCTCACCACTGTTCGTGAAGTCATCGTTAAATATGCCCTCTTTGTATCCTATGTATGTAAAGACGCTTTCTATGCAGTACTCGTTTAGTTAAATTCTACCAGTTGATATTATTATACGTAGGGATCAGTGCAACTAGTTTTTGATGTTCGTTGCCGAACGTCAATGGCGCACGACAACCTTTAGCCAATTTCGATCTTCAGACATTATTTTACTGTGATTTAATGCTCAGTCGTTACCCTGCTGTAGTCTGATAGATCCATTTTCTACGCGACAAATCTGGTCTTTATTTTGTCTTGTAAGAAAATACCCATCGTTTAACTTTTTACGGCTGTGATACAGTGCGTTTGACAATTCCTGTCTCTTCACTACCGTAATGAGCTGGATCGGATGCATTTTAGGTAGAGATTTTACGCAGATGTATTCCAGAAGCCTCAACCATACGCCTGTTTGTCTGTTTTACTTTGCTGTCTTATTCTCTGTAGTGTGGTCATCCATTCGATGAGATGAATACAAAACATTATTTACATTTGTTCTGCTGTATCGGTTTTTCTCAAGCGATGTTCTTGCTACGATCGGTGGACATTTTGATAAGATCTTTGTGGGACTAATACAAATGCTTCCACCTTTTACCATCTTCATAAAGAGCTCAAACGATGACACAGTCTTCACTGTGGATTATCAGTTTGCGAGTAAGCCTAGACAAACCTGGATATTGTCTTACATTTTTATTTGCTTCGACTTGTCTCCACTTCGTTTGTTGAGTAGACACTTTGTGTAGTCCACATAAAGATGTTATCGGTGGTGGGGTGTTTACAGTCTTGCGGTTGAGCACTAATAAATACTAAGATTGTTTTTCTATTTTGATCTTGCAATCTTTGACGATTCTATCATTTCACTATATGCAACTCATAGTAAGGTCATATTCTGCCGTGTTGTACATGCGTACATTTGAGCCATGCTCATCGACTTGGTCTGTCATTTATCCTAACAGTAACAACCTGAGTGTCAGATTAATTAAAATGGAAATCAGACACCAAGTGATGGAGAGGAGTGAACATTCTCACAAAATATGAAACCTCAAGTCCCTTTTATTCGCTTCCTAAAAGCAGAGAAAAGACATCGCGAAATGCTTACAATTCTATTTACACTCATTGATCGTCACTGTGAAATCATCAAATCAGTATAATTCCAATCTCCGTACATTATTGATACGAGGAAGTCGATTGCCGTCAACTTCTTTTGTGCAAATCAAAATTGTCCCGTCTTCATTGTTTTCCTAATCGGTAACAGTTTCCGCTTACGATTACATGACAACGTTTTGAGCGATTTGGTCATGGTCCACTACGTGGCTGATTGCTCTGGTGTTTGACGGTCAGTGAGGCGGAATTTCCCAGTTTGTGCGCTTGTTGGCATTGTAGTTAGTAGTCACCTAGAAATATGCTTCGCTTTGCTGCAGATGCTGATTTATTCTGCGTATGTAAGCATTGTTGTAGCTACAGTTGAAATGAAACGTTCTCTTATTTTTGCCATGTGCAGCGTACATAAAGTGGTCAATTTCGCGTTAGCGACTGGTGTGAGTAATTCGTAACATTAGCATCTCACTTCATGTACTTTCGGTCCATTTTGATGAAATCTGGTGACTTTGTAATTTCCGGGAATGTCTCCCCACAGCTATGTTGATGGCTACATTGTTTATTGTGCTGGGAGTGGTGTTTTCCGATCTTGCTCAGCGAAGCGGATGTCGCGTAACTACTAGCGCCCGCAGTTGGTTACTCACAATACGATAAGCTGCTCGTCACTGTATGCTTAACTCAGCAGGCGTAAACCGTTCATTTTTTATCATCCTTGTTATTAATTCCAAGATTCAAAATTACTGAGGCGCGACAACAGACTGTAACATTGTAGACCAACCGGCGGTGTTTGGAAAACACACGGATAGACCAGGTCTGCAAACCGTAGAGCAAACTTGATCGCATACACACGCACCCTAAATCATACCCTTAATTGGCAACCCGAATTTCTTTTCGGTGCTGGCCTGCTAGTCGAGAATAGAACGTACAGCTACCGCTCAATCCTTGATGTAATTGATATAAGTGGTAATTTGTTTCACTTTTTCTACTGGCCACTACTTCTGGATCTGATTTATGTTTGGCTTATGTTTGTTCACCATCCTTGGTCTCTCTAGCTGTCCGCACTGTTTCAATCCCCGTTCAACTAATCCGGGGCATACGTTCTGTGCACACTGTGGTCAAACTCTACCCAGACTACCGGCCGCACGTGCACAGCCTGCGGTGATGGATCAGTTGGGCGAATGCTCCTACTGTCGATCCAGTGTACCGCTCAATTTCGCAACATGTCTCGTATGTGAGAATAGACTTCGCCCCAATCCCAGAGAAGATGTGAGTACTTTTTTGTTTCCCGTAGCAAAGCAAGCAAACTGTACTTGTTCACACTCACGCTTCTTGTCCCAACTGCACTTTTGTGTCGTGGGATGACCAACGTAAATGAGACTCAAGGGGTTGATATTTTTTCAAAAAAAAATCAATTGTTTTCTATTGGTGTCTGACCGGCCACCAGTAAATGTCCTTCCACAGGCTAGTTTCGACCAACGAGCCCACTTTTTGGCAAGAGGTTCACTGGCGTTAGTTGGTTTAATGGTCAATTTCATGAAACATTGACGAAACATTGAACGGTACGGATTTAGGATTTTATCCAATCAATCAACCCAAACATCGATCTGTGTGATAGTAAAAAGCTTCTCCAACCACAAGTCTGACTTATCCTAAGATGTTGACTGAACTTCACTTTGTTATTACTTGGGAACTTCAATTTGGGACTCCACAAATAAATGTTAGTTTCTTAATGAGCAGTCAATAAAGTTAGTGCGCGTGAATTGTGGTCTGGAAAATTTCTCTACACAATATCAGTGTGTGTACGTCAGATCACAAAGTCGAAAGTATGAGTCAGCTAGGAAACTGAACATACAAGAGAGGTATACAGCAATGCTGTACGCTTATCAACCATTACTAACGCCATCATTACAGTGCTAAGCTACCCAACGAGTATTTCCGCATACACAGAGAATTAGACACCAACGTTTCACGGTATATTTCAACAGCCGCGATTTATCAGTTGTGTAAACAATCGTGAATAGTCTTGTGGGATCCACTTTGCAGACCACAACTCACGTGCACTAACCTTATTGATTGTTCTGCCAGGATTTGTCTCTGGAAGATTTCTTGCTTTGTATTGCCAGGGAGTATTCAGGGATTCACGTTGATGTGAATCGTGTATTACACACGAGGCTTCTTGTAATTCCAACATTCAAACTCTCGACTATTCGTAATCCTTATATCTGATAGCACATCTTATAGTCTCGACGAAATAAAAGTGGGTAGTTTAAATGAAGTTTTTTTAAATTTTTTTGGAATGAAACGTGATCAGTGACACTACAGTTATACCCAATTGATCGGTTTTCACTATCGTTGACGACGATCAAGTTTTTTGCATATCGATCGGTAGTCGCTTTTTTCCGTTTGTTGTACGGCCGGTTGCGAATCAAGCTAACAGCCGTGTGTATATTTGTGTGTACCTATCAACGGTAAATGGTATTTGTATACATATACCTATATATATATGTATGTATATGAGTAAATATTGTATATATTATAATGTATCATCAAATGAAGTTCGTACACAAACGACTGATCTGTTCACTCCTCGGTTAACAAGTACCATGTGGATAAAGTACGAACCACGCTTCGTCACAGGAATATAATGTCTCTTCAGAAGAAGAGAACTCAGTTTCATACGAAATTCATTTAAAATGATTGGATTTGCTTGTAAATGCTTACTGGCTCAATTTTCAGTCTGCTTATCTTTCTTTCCTCTCAAGAGCAAACTATGTGAAACAAAACTCCTGGGTATGTTGCCCTGAATGGGTGCATATTGCTCTCCTGAACTAACATCCTTACGAATTGAGACACCTCTGTCATTTCGTTTCTGATAAATCCTCCAGTTGTATATCACACTTATTTCCGCACACACACACACACACATTAATCTGAAAAAAACTATCAGTACTCACCTTTGTTCGATTTAAACTAACTGCTTCTGTTATTTGTTAGTTTCCAATGTTGTTCATTGCATTTCCGTCCCTACATGCTTACCGTTTCCTCACATCTGTGTATCACTCTCTGAAGCTAAAGCCACGTGAATATCGTTTGTGTGGCATCTGCGGGACCGCGAATCCGTCAGATTTGACTAGCTGCCTCACCTGTGAAGCACGATTACCCACTGGTGTTCAAAACCTGCTGCGCCAATCGGCGATAGGCAACCATCGTATTGGTCCTCCGCCACCGCCACCTTCTCCGATCAGGCCTCCCTCTTCGGAACTTACAACCGCACGGCTACAGACGAACGGTTTCCATTTCGTGTCCTGTCCCCACTGCCGACGAGAAAATAATCCGGATGCGCGCTATTGTGATTGGTGCGGTCTGGAGACACGTGAAATACATACTGCAGATTCGCCTTCTCATCATGATCAGCAGGCCTGGACTTCGGCTTCGACTGGAAATAGGAATATGTCTCACGTGATGCCGCCTTGGTTGGGCCATACACCAACAACCAATGTGCATAGGTCATTTGGCCATCCTACTACGGCAGAACATAGTCCGATCCAATGTGTACAATGTGGAAACCGAGTTTATCAAGGCGCTAAATTCTGTTCTTGGTGTGGCTTTCATATTGACCCGCCACTAAGACGAGCAGCGTGGTCTTCTCAGCCCATTTCGCATGGTGAGTAATAAACACTTGGATAAAATAGCCAGAAGACAAATTACGATATGAATTCATTTTGCACACTCCCGTCAGTCGTAAACGTGTGACTAACATGAAAACAAAACCAACATGACTTGAATGAAACGATTAAAAGTACAAATCATGCTGGATCGTGATTGGTACTCACGGCTAAACTCACGGTAAACAAAGGTTGACAGTCAGTTGTTCGTGTGCACATAGGACCGGCTGTCGACGGTTGATCAACAATGTTTCAACATACTTGAGAATTTGTGAGCTGTGAGCGTTCATCAAGACCTTAAACGAAGATGTGACATTGACACTGTGACCTGTAGTCCATTAGTGCCTTGCAATGGATGAAGCGGCGTTTTGTCCCCGCTGAGTGTCACTCATTGGCGGGTTAGTCAGTGCAACCAATTTGGGATGTGCTCTTTGGCCCTGGTCATAAGCATCCTTTCTGTTCTACCAATGTATGTTTCCGCAACTGCAAGAAAAATTATAAATACACTGGCTGGTAGAAAACATTGGGATTTGATTTTTGACCTCGGGTAGAGGTAACCTAGTCGTTTGTGAGAGCAGGACAACCTTTGCTGCATTATACACACGTTTTAATGCAACACTAATCATCTTTCCAAAGGTGTTCATCAGACTGTCACCTTTGAAGGGGAGTTTGCTGTAAACAGCCTTTTAGGGACTTCCACTGTTGCATTTTTCGTATGAGTAAATTTGCTCCATTTCTGAATGAAACGTTCTGGGAAATTATTGACAAGAAGCGTTTCATACAACACTGTTTATTTGGCTTGTAATCTATTGGAGGAGCATACTCCTAACGCTCTGTAAAACAGTGTACGTACTAGTGACCTTTTATACGCAACGAGAGCAAAGTTCATAAAGTTCATGTATTGTCCCGTCCATGTTGGTTTACGGTACACTGAACGTTCGATAAATCCGTCCGAACGGCGTCTAACCAGGATGTTCAAGAAGGGCAAACTCTTCTCACCTTCATACTTAACTGTGACTGACATATTTGGGTGGACTGAATTGGAGGCTTGAAACGTTCTTTCCATTTGTTTCTTGTCCTGTCCAATCAAGAACATATCGTCGACATATCGTTTGTAGAGTTTCAGTTCGTCCACAACTGAATGTAGTGCCTGT
>JTDE01000664.1:186859-202065 GCA_014338405.1 Paragonimus skrjabini miyazakii
GCGTTCCGAGTAATCTACAAAGTTCGTCAATCCTGTTCCAGAGCTGTCAGAGTGCGATTGTTATCAACGGCCGAGGCTGTTGCTATCAGACTCCACAACCCCTGCCTATGTGCCCAGAAACAATTCGTACAAACCCTCCACCTCCCCTGGCCAATCATTCCACATCCTGTTTTGTGCCTGACACTGGTGTAAACATGAGGAGACGTTCATTCTAAGTACGGTGTGGTCTAGTTGACGTAGTCCATTGTTGCGTGATTGTTGAGTGTTCACAGCGCGGGTATATGCGTCAACTAACTTTATCATTTATGAGCACTCGTTGCTGAAATAAAAATGTTTGGACTATAAGGTCTTCACTGACTCCTCTGATATTTCTTGTAGCAGTCTACCGGGAAAGGAGTTATTCTGCCTCTCGCAAAATGTAACCATCGGTGTATTTTTCTTTACGCTACCCAACAGGCTGCTGCTTCCAGCCTGACCTACCGTTTGAAATCTGAGTAGACGTGATAAATCGTGAGTTCGCATTTGTAAAAGATTCAAACTGACGAAGCCTATGAAACGAGTTTATCCATCTCGATTAAACGCCGGCGAAATCCGTCATTGCTGACACGCTGTATCAATATTTCAAAGGCGCCGGTGGCCGAAAACATACTAACTGTGACCATCTTCCTCTCGTGTGTGTTAGGTGTCACAATTGTACAATAAGCCTACTCGCACAGCTTCATTGTAAACTTGGCCTTCCACTGATAGACTAAGTTGATATAGGCATCACAAGTAGCGACGTCATCTGCGCTTTAGCTGTACGATTTGTGACCCCATCAAACATCATACCACCGTTGAGACAGCTCTTTGATGACGTGAACTTCTTAACTACCTCATACGATTCACCATCATGAATGAGAGTGTGCTTAGAGTCCTGACAGT
This sequence comes from Paragonimus skrjabini miyazakii, assembly GCA_014338405.1. Taxonomy (NCBI): domain Eukaryota; kingdom Metazoa; phylum Platyhelminthes; class Trematoda; order Plagiorchiida; family Troglotrematidae; genus Paragonimus; species Paragonimus skrjabini miyazakii. The sequence continues at coordinate 187,781 of JTDE01000664.1, forward strand.
CCTCTAATAGCAGTTTGTACTTGGAAGGTACCAAAGTCATACCAAACTGATAAACTAAAACCTTATGGTTGTCCAGGATGTTGTGGACTTCCTCCGAGCTATCCTAGATTGCAGTAGTCGCTCGTATGCTTCAATTCTTGAATCTTAGTGCCTGAGATCATGTGCTTGCCATCCTGTTCACAGTCGCTCAGGGCATTCTACCTCAGTTGATAATAGGTTGGTGATTGTAGATCGAGTTCATCCTTCAGGCTGAGGCATCCATGGTTCACAAAGTCTGTGATTGGATCCATTCAGAGAGGTAACGTATCGGTGTCGTAAGTGTTACCGCCTTGTGACTGGTTTGCGTGCAAAGTTGGATGGGAACAATGAAAGATGCATGGATGTCGTTGCACTGTCGTTCGTACCTGAGTTGTTTGTTCTTAAAGCATAGACACCTTTAGGTTGGATGTTTAAATTTAGAACTAGCAACCTTACTGGCTTTCTGTAATGGATGGCAATGATAAGCAAAAGCTTCTTCGTATCCGATATTCGGTCACACGCTATCGAGAGTATCAAAAGATATTCTTACACTTTAAAAAATAAGATACTCGATCCAGTTAGTTTTTCAACACTTCAGAAATGCCTTTAACAACGTTCTTTGTCCCCGTTCAAGCGCGTGTGTTGATATCTGGTCTATAGTAGTAGCACTTCAAGAATACCATTGCGTCACACCGTAGTGCGTGTGTGATTCTTCTAAGATAATTCTATATTGCTTGAATATATGAGTGAAACAGAAAGCACTCACTCTTCGACAAACATTAAGTAAACGCCTTCCATCGCTTGGTATCAGACTGTCCAAAGTTGTATCGCAGATTGATAGGTAGTCGATCTATGGGAATAGGCACAGTGATCAACCATTATGATAGTGTTCTGTAATTTTTAAGAATGAAGGAGATGTGACCTTAACAATACAACCAAAGTGAGTTTTCAGGGTCCTTTTGGCTAACGTCAGCCGAGGCTGTACTAATGTTCGGGCGAGGCTAACCTGGTTAGTACCGGCACTTTGTCATAAAATAAAAGACAAGTTGCTCAATACACTTTCCATCAAATTGTGTGAATTTGACGATAAGGATTGGCTCGTACTATGACACAAGCAGTCAGTTACACTTCTGCTTCGTAATGACCATGCTTTTTACGGGCGAGCTCCCACATCTGCAAACGGCAGTTGAACTTTAAAGCTGATCTCGGTTTCCAGGGCTCATTCGTTCGCATTTCAAATCCCCACATCATTCGGCACAACGGAGCAAACGAGTTGAACGTTTGAGTGTGTCGTATGGCATATGCGTGGACCAGTTTCGTTGCATCCTTGCGATTACATACATTTGATTGTATACAAATACGTACAAACAAAATGGAACAGGAAGGTGCAAAGAAAGTCAAAACACCTATTCATAGTCACTGTTACTATCGTGATAGCGACAGGCTCTGCTTAAGCACTCAATACTTTCGGTTAAATGCCGTAAAGCTGGTTAGTATGGCTACAGCTAACGAGTTGGTTTGGGTCTTCGCGTGCCAGCATCTACTTTTTCCCCCGCCTGCCAATCTGTTTGCTCACGCTCTTCACTGCCGAATCTACCATTATGTTTTCGACATTGACGTGATACCTCTTCGGTTCACGTTTCCGATGTTTGACTCGATTGAAAATGCCTAACTTCAGGACAACTTTGTAGTCAATAGGTGATTGGTTTTTCTTTGCTTTTGGCTTCTTATTTGGAGGCAGAACAAATGAATCATTTAGAATTTTCTGTTATGGTGATCCCTTCTAAGAGAAAATGAGTTTCTCCGGTCTCGAGTTTTTCACCAGAAAGACATTAGGAGTAACGCAAATCTCCACCGAGAACACTTGGTCTAACATGCACACCTATACGAAGTGTTACTCGTTGATTTTTGTATGCTTACACACTAACACCCACTTACTTGCCTTCATGTCGACGGAATCGATGGGTCTCATAAGCAAGTCTGGACGACAGAAGCCGTCTAATCTCTATTTAAGGACCTCAGGTCCAACTGAGCATTTACACACTAGGCTGTTGCAGCCATATTAATCGTCGTAATAGATAGAGTTGAAGCGGTGTCCGAGACATCCAGCCGATCCATGGAGCTTCATCATAGTGGTGTTTGACCTCGTTGTCCATAAACGTATGGGTGACTATGGTTCCAGAGGGAACCATCATCAGAAATTCCAAATTACGTCTGACTGAATACTGTAAGGATCCACGTCTGATCGTTGAGTTACATGTAGCCAGAAAAGGGATCCCCAAATTAAAAAAACTAGATTTGATCCAAACATTTCTCCGGCATTATTGAAGAAACTGTATTACTTATGAGTAGTTTGCAGGTTCGATGATTTTAGATGAGAATCACGTGAAAAATCAGGGCTCCGGCTGAATTCGAACCAGCGATAGAAACATGCCCAAATGCGGCAAGTGCTCTATCAGTTGGGCTACGAAGCCACGGTGGGAGCTCGAGAATTTCGCATTTGGACTCTGTTACTCACTCGTCCCACTGTCTCATATGGAGTACACCAAATGATCCAAGGGATCGACCGCTCCAGCGGGATTTCTCAAACAGTTCATGCTGGAATCCATCAACGCCATTGTTGAGCATAGAAACTGTATTAATAGTGAGTAGTAGTACTAGAGGAGTGCATAACTAATCATAGTGGGCGAGCCCCACCCGTTCACGAGGATAGTCTCGTTCAGCAAAATTAGTGGGTTTCGAACGGAGCCGGCAAAGTCAAAGGTGAACTGCCAAACGAGTACACCAGGCCAAGAATGGCTACCCGCACCGCAGACGATTAATGACAGATTAGTTCAGTAAACATAAACTGGGTGGGTAGGATGTAAGGATCAAATGTTAGGCTGATGGAAAAAAGGAGTACCGAATGGGGGAACGAATTATCTCAGTTCCGAAACCAACAAATTTACATTAGCATTCTCGTTAACGCGCGTAAACGACAAAAATTCAAGTGCCGTGTTCCCCGCGTGTACTCAACCCTCTGCACGATACGGTCTGTGATGTCTGTTTCAATGGACGCAAATTCTCAGGGAAACGTGAATAGTGCATTGTGTTTATTCTGGTGAATTGGGCCATTAAAATGGACATGCGATATCGTTCCTTGAGTTTTTATGGTTTATACGCGCTCCCTTCGTTCATTGTGTCAAGGCCTTTAAGGATAGAGCTGTTTTGCAGGCTTTCCGTAATTTTGGCGGAAACCGGCACTTATCGCTGTGGAATTGGATTCACCTGGCTCGATTGAACTGGAAGGCCCATACCGCTTATCTCTAGCGCAGTGAAACCAGCGTTTTGCGTGCTCCGTGATGACGAATTACAGAATGTTTGCTTACCCCAAACGATCATGAATTTGACCTAATGTAAGTATGATGGCATTCAGTTCAGTTTTCTTGATCGCGAAGGTATTCTTTGCTCCGGAGTACGTCATGCTGCCGGTCACGGAACGTGTCATTAGACGCTTCAATATCGCCCTAACATGTGCATCCAAGTTTGGTGCACTTACTCAGCAAAAGGCCCCTAACTGAAAGAGAAGTTGTGTGATCTCAAGACTTATCAAACCATCGCATTGTGGAATGCAGCATGCGATAGTTGTCGTTCTGCGTCTTGCAACTGTATAACTGAAGTGGCGGTTATTGTTAAGGCAGGTGTCCTCGTGTAAGCCCAGCTTGTCAGCTGCGCTATCATACGGTCCACTGTTATTTTCAGGTTGTCCATGTTTGTGCGCAGTGAATTCATACGCACGGACTTATTGTAGGAACATTCTATTAGAGTCTGATGAGAAGAGTTACTGAATGTTTACCGTTGAAAGCCGCACACAAAACCATCCGCAGTTCACATATTTCATTCAAAATACTTCGAAGAATATCTCTTTTACATATGGAAAATGAAATATTGTGTGTGAGGAACGTGCTTTCAGATTATGCTAACTATGTGCAAACTAACACGTTGATGCTCTCGTTGCTACCTTGTTTCACTTTATGTTGAACACTTGTAATCGGTAGCATGTATGTAACCATTGCGGATTCCATCTTCCTCCGTTTACTTTTGAGTTCCTCATAATCTTCATCAACAAATCTGGTTAATCGACTAGTAGTGAAGGAAAATACCTTGATTGTGTATTGGCATGAGCCTCTTTATCGATAACCACATGTTAACGGTCTGGTCTTTAGAGGGAAAATCGCCGTGTCCTCTCGAAATCAACTATAATACAAAAAGAGTTGGTGCATAACGTAGTAGAACAATTTACTTGGGAAAACTAGGAGAGACACTGATGTACACCTTGATGGCATATACAAATGAATATGCCTATATATTATTCGCCACCTTTCAGTTCCGATATCGTAGCCGTTCCCCCATGTACTGTTGTCACGCCTTCATCATCATCACCGTCAAAACGAATTACGTAATAACCCTTGTAGTGATCCATATGTGCTGTAATGCGTTATCAATATTGTATACACAAATAAGATGTTGATAGAGGAAACGATACAAACGTGCTTTAATACCGTTATCAGTTTGTATGAACAGTCAATTAACAAAAATATGCAGTAGGGATATTGTAATGATCTTCGATTTATAGTGCATATAGATGTATTTAAATAAAATATCACGCAGGCCTGTGACATTTGCATCGCATAAGTTGCTGACGGAGTAAATACGCAACTGAGAGAAGGGTAGGTATACCGTGTACATAAAAATCATCATGTATAGAAAACTTGCAAAGACATCTCGGTTAGTTGGAAGTGCCCTTGCTAACGTCCCACATCATGTCCGGATATCCTTTCGCTATAATTACAGTATTCGGCGCATCTATGTTATAACACTGTTTTGGAAAGTCAGTGAAAATTCCAGGGTTGTACGTTTGACAGTGTGCATTCTATGCAAACAATCATGCACCGTGAACCCCGCCATGTTTTGTTCCTGTGTCCCACGTCGATAGTGCTGGGAAGCAGGATCCCAATGGGAATGCAGCATTCGTTTGACGTAAAACAAATAGGACTCAAATGGAAATGCGGAAAAATGGTGCAAATGACCATAACGTAGAACGTCGTCAGAGTGGTGTACCAGAGAATGAACGTTATACGTTATCTTTCCCACTCGGTATATGTGAGAGAAATCGTGCACAAACTTTTTCAAACACGAATCAGCGTACTGGTGATATTGCCGTTCTAAACGGATTGGGCGAGAAGAGAAAAAGGCGGATATAAGCGGAAAAACGGTGATGTGCTACCAGGGTTTGTATCCAAAAGTGTAGGATTAACAAACACGACGTCTCAGTTAATTCTGTTGTAACTGCAAACGAAGTTTGGATTAGAAGATCGTTCGTTGCACGAAATCCCTCATAAATTATGTGAAGACATAGGACCACGAACGCGTACACTCATTTGCACGACTGACGTGTATTCACACACATTGGGCAGTAGTGCATCGTCATTCGCTTATGTGACACGTCCCATATGGTACATACATACGATTCCAATGGTCGTTTTTGGTCGTTCGTCTTCCTGGTGCTGAAACCTGCTCTTTTGTTCCCGACTATACACACTATACTACTCACAAACGAAGGTGCATGCTTATAAAACTTCCTCCCCCATCTGAGGTTCTTTGGCTCCTTTGTACCTGATAAAGAATTCTATCTGACCGACGTAGTGTTGTCTCACGGCTCATTGATCTTCTCTTGATTCGCTGCGTCGATATATCGTGGCATTTTGCTCACTCGCTGTCATACACGCGTTTCGTCTCGCCGTCCCTCTTGATCGTGTCTACTGGGCCCCGTTTAGAAATTACCAAGCTCGGTCGTTTCCATTTAAGCAGGAGTTATCTTGGGCTTGAACCGCCTGGCACCTGTGTTTCGATTATTTCGATATTTCACCCTTTCCCCTAAGTTGAACATTTCAGCTTTGCCGAGCCTCTGAGCTGCCGATTACTCCTTTGTGTGTGCCCGCGACGCTTTCAGATTTCGTTCGTCAACCAGTTCTCTGACGGAATCGCTGCCCTCTGGCCATATTCCAACGTCTTGATTCACTGGAAGTCAATGGGTTTCACCATACATTAACGGAAATGGAGATTTCTTTGCGCTCGCCTGAACACCAGTGATAATACCGACTTCCATTTGCCCTTTTTGGTTAATATCTATTCCTTGATCGTTTGGCTGCAGCTTTCGGTGAGCTCATTCACCTGCGGGTGATATAATGTTGTTTGGATGCGCTTGGTTCCCAGTTGCTGCAAGCGTGTTCGAAACTTTTCGCTTTCAAAGCATGGTTCCTGATCCGTCAAGATCGCCTCTGGTATGCCGTGGTTCGCTACGACGTGTTTCACCATCATGTCTTTTGGTCCGGAACACCAATTGGTTCAGCTGTAGTGTCAAAGAACAACGAAAAAAGGAAGGACTTAAGAGGTCTGAAAATAGTGTTCCATGATTGTTTTTTGTTGTTGGTCGGGTCAGCTAGTAATAGGAGCGATTGAGAAAGGGGCCGTACGTACAAGGGTTGAAGTTGACGGGGAAATATAACAGTGCTTAGTCGATATGGGGGCGGCCATTTCGGTGATTGCTCATAGAGGGAGGATGATCAGGACAGATGGAGTTTACAACCTGCTGGTCGATGTCGTGAAAGAATGCTGGGTGCGTATTGTCAACCATATCATGAAACACCGTTTCATTGTCCCCGGAAATTAGGCAAACGATTCTGGGATCCGATTTCCACTCTATTCAAAAAGCTGTCAGTCAGTTATGGTTCCCTGACACTCAGAGCAGCAACAGAATAGCATCAATCAAATACGCACCGTACTACCCACGAACGAAGGTGCATGTTTTCAACAATCCTATCCCTCATGTTTGCGGTTGCATGGCTGTTGATATCGCTGGAATGTTCTGGTGGCTGATTATGGACAAAAGTACAGTAGCCTGTACGCTAACAATATTACATTCTTATCTTTTAGACAATGTTTTAGAACAGGTAACACGTGACGATGAACCCGAGGTTGCATCTAAATATGTATGCATGATACCGCAGTCGACCAGAAACACAGTTTACCCCCAGAAAAAGTGCCTAGAGAGCAGTTCAGAACTCGTTGAGCTCCCCTTGGGAGATCACGTCCCAGGCAGAAAAACGGTCTAAAATCTAGCGCAATTGAGAAAGGGGACAGAATATAGGACATAGAACGTCCGAATAAATTAATCCTCTCGACAGATTGCTTTTGAGTACACCGTACGGAATTTTCGATCCCTGTTTGGGGAGAATCCCAACCAGAATAGAAGGATTTTTTTTCGGTCCCTTGATTATTTTCTCTACAGAGGGATAACTGTAAACAGTTGGTCCCAGTGACTACGGTCGGTGGCATCTGAAACGGATTAGCCTGTCACAGTGACCGAATCCAAAGTATGCCTGCGCTTTAAATTATCACCCCAGGCGGCTTGCGCTGCACCACTTGTGGTTCCACTCACACACCACGTATCCGGTGTAAACCCGAAGAAATAAGAGCAATAGATGTGTGAGTGAGGCCTTTGTACCCAGCCGGCCAATACTGGTTTGCCAATTGAATGGCTAGCAGGAAAAGGAAACCTTTACCTCTCGGAAAATAAACAGAGAGACTGCAATGACAAGATCTAAACTGAGAAGAAAGATATGTAAAATGTAATACAAGAAGCATTTCAGTATACGAATACACGTTACTACACTCTAGAGAGGGTAAGGGCAAAAAAAATTCAGATTGGATCACGAAAAGACCAGGCAAATGATTCATCATTCAGTACACCAACAAAGCTCAAGAAAAGAATGGATAGAAGACCGTAGACACCCAAGTTTCTGAAAAGAGGAGCGGATTGGTTGCCAAACGATCATAGTCTTGGTCGATGCAATCATTAACAAAAATAGAATGGATATACCGATTGACCTTGCTGAGCCTAACGTACTCGTCGTCTCTTCGCCGACGGTGCATTATGAGTACGCTAGTGACCTACCAAGCCAAGGTGGCCAGTGCATTCGTGACCTCACATTGAAGCGCTACATAGTCATGTCACCACGACATATGGCGCCGATGTTTCCCTTGCGTACCACGCAGTGACTTCCATTGAAGTGACGGACAACCGTTGTGGCCTATTTCGGTCTCATCAACATTACACACACCGGAAACGACATTTCACCAGAGTATGTGGTCGCGGTCATCATGGTTGTATTAAGGTATATGAATCACTTTCTCTAGTTGTTGCGCTTTTCTCTACTCGTCATCATCATTATAGACAGCAATACGTCAGTGGTTCTCACTAATCCTTAACTGCCACACAACCATGAGAAGAAAAACGAACCGTGTGCAGGAAGAGAGGAAGGGACTGAACTAATGAAACTAGCTACGCCAATATTCAGTCATTCAATAGTAAGGTGCCTACACCTTGCAGACAAACAACTGACCTATAAATCTAAGTAAGGCGTTATCTGCCCCGCGTCATTAAGTGCATTTACTTCACAGACAACTCGATCAAACAACGACAACATTCATACCACTGAGCTTGGTTAGCCATCTCACCTGAGGTATTCAGCCATCGACTTGGAGGATCGCGAGGTCCCCAGCCCAAGAGACATACTCGACTTACAGTTACCAACCCCTTGGTGAACGATTTCACTTCCCTACGCTAGGTCGTCATTAGTCCACCTCGCACCTTATGCCAGTCGACAAAGTCTATGTAAACGTAATGATTCAACGAAAGAACTCATTTGACAGTCACTACCAACATCTAACATCTCCGTTGCTTACTCGCTGGTGCCACTCGATACGAGCGATTGAACGTAAACATCGATGGTCAGATACCTGAAGACGATCTATGTCTTCTATCCTAAGCAGTCAAGTTTTGCTGCCGTAAAGTAACACAGCTGTTACAGTTACCTTATCTACGCGATATTTAAAGCATCAAAGAGATGTCCCTCTGTCTCCAGACGTGTCCTAGGTTGATGAATACTATTCTGACCCTAGAGATACGCGTTGTCATGCCATTCCTTACACCTCTGCTGCCGCCGCTGATGCAAATTCACAAGTCGGTCAACAACCTCAATGATTTCATTATCTATCGATAAATCTACGTGATCACAGCAATCTTGTAGAAGCACTGCACTTTTAAGCTACAAAGCATGTTTCGAAGTACTTAGCAGAACGCGAAATACAGTCTAGCATTGTTTGTGCTGCTTGTAAGTTGTCAAACAGCAACATCCTGTCATTATCATAATCAAGATCAGTCAGTCTTCCACCATATAGGAGGTTCACGCCTCCCTTCGAGGGTTGTAATGGTTGTTCGATTGCGGGCCAGCCACAAAACGGTTAATCGATTTTCCCCTATGATCGAAAAAAGGCTCGATAGCTAATGAAACTGATGGACAACCATGTTTAAAACCAGTGGTTTGCAAGACATCACCTGTGTCGGATGTTGTAGATCTGTGAATGAAGCATACGGCCGATTCACTAATTGTGATAGAATCAAAACGTGTCGAAATGAAAATGGAACTGAAATCAATGCGATCCGTTAGATCAGTCCAAGAATTGTGACTATTCAATTTGACTGACTACTCTGGCAAGTTTGACGGACGGTGATTTTCTATTTGTCATCGATATTACACACACGGATAGGTGATGGTTCAGTTCGGTGAACTGTGCACAGGAACTATGTCAGAAAATCAGGAAGACGAGCGGCTCACTTCGATTGAACGTTTATCTGACAGCCACATTGGTTTTGCCGTTCCAAAAGATAGGAATCGATATTTTTAGCCCACAGCTCATGTGCTGCTCGATCGATCCTACTTGCATGTTGTTCGTTGACTGAATGGTGTCAGCAGCGAGCCTCAATTAAGTGTTTCAATCAACGAATCTTTGTTTGACTGAGATGTCTTCATACGTTTGTTTTGCTTTAACAGTGACAGCTGTCATGCTCAAACTCATTGGCACTAGTTGGCAGTATCCCAAAGCATGATTGGCTGACCTTGACTTATTCGAGTGTCCTGCCTTAATTCGTTGATTTATATGCCAGATTAACGTGCATTGTCAACACCGCTCACGATTGCACACAATTCCCCTACTGGCTGGACAGTACGTTCCCCACGGAAATTCCGTTTCGCTGAATCAAAAAAAAAGATTTTATAAGGTGTTCGACTGTAAACATACCGTAGGTCGGTACCACTGACATTTTACCAGTGGATATGAATCCCATACAGTGGGATTTTTCTTACAATAAAAGGTTGCTGAAAATGGCTGATTTAGAATCTATGTAATAAAAGTGGACGATGACGTTAATGGAAAAAATTATAATTGAAGAAGGCTCAGAAATAGGTATAAACGTCTCATCTCGCAGCTAACTTAAGCCAACTCGCTCGATTGACCGATTGTGTTGGATATCCCACATTGACCGGATTTCACGGTGATTGTCTGTTGCTGCACGTGAATCTCTTTGCAACTGATCGACCGCGATAACAACCATTTCCACACGTACTGTGTTTTAATTATGGTGATGATTGAACACAGAAACCAACCGTTCGCAGATCATGTGTGCAATTCACACGGCCACTTTCACGTACACACAAATGTTCTGCTTCGGATTACAATAATTAATTGACCATAAGACGTGTTCATTCGACGTTACCGACACCACACCAATGTCTAGCAGATCATTCGCCGTATCACCGACACAAGCGGTGACTTTATGACAGACGCAGTTAATCAGCAGACTGTGTAATACAGTCCACTTTGTAGTAGTAGAAGCCATGTTTCAACCTGTGGAGAATCTTGACACTTATAACCAGCCCAACTTCGTAGCCACGAAACTTGAAAACCCAGACTATCCCGTTGAGTAAATTATGTGAGCGTTGCCAACCTAGCTATGGACCTTTTGATAATGCATGTCGCCGTTCGAGATCCGACATGCCACAGTCAGTGACGTGCGTATCCACACGTTTAATGCTTGGCCTTGTTTTCACCTACATTTGTCTTTTTCTCCCCGGAATATCCCGCGTTGCTATTGAGGTGAGTGGTGGCTCGTTTCACATAATACGTTCTTGTCACGTTCGTGATCATTCTGCACGAATACGTCTTAGTAATTAGGGATGGGATCATTCTGGTTAAAATGCTGTTGCATTGTTTTACTGTGTAGGATTGGGAATCTGAAACTTTGCAGCATTCACACTACGGTAGTCCAGGGTCGTCGGAAACAATCGTTTTGAATGTTGACTGTATTATTCACCTACTTCATCGAGCATCATGCGATTAAAGTTTAACTCTTCTGAATCGTAAACTTCGATTTGCAGACAAACTTACGATCGTTCTTTTTGCCCTTGCCTATAGGTACCAAGTGTTGCTTAGCGTATGGGCTGCATGTAAGTTAACCGCAGACTTCGTGAACGTCACCTAACAAAAACTGCTTAACCCTGATTAGTTGCTTTGTTTTTCCATTACTGCATTGCAAACGGCGAACGTTTGACAACTGTCTCGTGATGCATGTGCCAATCGTTCGGGGAGTAATGCGATTCATTTGCTCTTATTTTTTAACAACAGTTCGTCATGTTTGTTTGTTCTACTGCCATTTAACTGTGTCCCATCTCGTGACCTTTATGCATGTATGCTTACATGGCAACTCATCGATTTTTGCGTATACCTACCATTCTCACTGCTTAGACCAGTACTTCAGATTGTTATTCACCATATTTGTGACCACGTTGACTGTTTGTTTCCCATAACCCGTTTGCCCTTCAGGTAGAAAACCACGCGGCAGGGTCAAACAGAAAACCAACCCGAATAACAATGGAAACGACACTTCCAGTTCACGCCAAACCAGTGCCAGCCGTAGTGTGAACTCTGAGCAAAAGTCCAGAAAAAGACAAGGAAAAAAATCGGATCAGTCTGGTTGCCACGGGGAGGCTGGGGTCGCGCTGCTGCGGCAATCCAAACTTAGTGTGAGTGCATGCTTTGTGTGACTAATTTAGTGACAGTTGTTGAATGATGTAGACCATCGTGAAAAGCAATTTTCATGTATTCTACTTTCAGAAAAGTCCTAATGTTCACGTTAAGCCCAGATACGAGTTATGAGGTACATCTTGTAGACCAGTTGAATGTACCCAAGAGATCAGTTTACTGTTTTATTCAATTTGAAGTGATTATCGGGCAGCGATAACCAAGAAACGCCTCATATCATCTACCGGAAACCTGTGGGGCTGAACTTGCATATTGTATGGTACAGTACACCAAAACATTAATTTTCTTCTTTAAACAAACATTCTCCGTGCGTCAAGGCTGCAATCTAGAGAGCAAACTGATTATCACCTGTTGATATCAGGGAGCGTGGTTCGAAGGGTTTGGAAACAACTAGAATAACCTAGCGTTTTTATTGATGTTGGTGGACTTCATCCAACTTCACTCGTGATAAAGAATAAGCTAACCCTAACAACTATAACTGTCGATATCTCATTGATTTTCCGGAATAACTCGGAACGAATCTTCCAAAAGGTCCTGATTGTTATGTATCGTGAACACTGTCCAAATACATTTCGTTATGTTTATCCTGGGGGGTTGCCTTTCAAGATTGTCTGCTCTCCCTCGTAAGTTCTGTTCTCGTCTAATCCCTTATTCAATAATGTTAGCTCTGATTCATTGTTTTATTTAAAATTAGTTGCGTGTCGATATGCTATCAAAATGTACGAAATTTTAATCAAGGAGAATGTTACGTTGTTACATTCCGACTCATTAAAGAGATCAACCGGTTTATGCACTCCATTTCCTCAGAGATGTACGCATTTAGGGTTTCGTGCAGATCATTTGTAGTTTAACTTTGTACACAGAGCGCTCCACGGCATCGGAACCGATCCAGTTAGAAAATAATGAGAAAATCTGATCCACAGGATAGGCATGCGTACCTGATTACACACACATACCGTCGGCTCTTTTTCTCTGTCTGTTATAAGTGAGTAAGTTTCGTAGGTCGTTATGGGTGGTTGTGACGAGTAAAATGATGGGCGTGCTAATCGTTAAGTGTAATTGTCGCATGGACGGCCCAGCCACGTTCGGCTAGGCGAATGGCGCTGTGACCCATTTTTGTACACTCAGCTACGGCTGCGTCATGCCGTCTATTCCATTCCACTAACTTAACCACGAAAAGCGTGACTGTGCCTCAATAGTATGGTTCGTCCGATAAATAGTGTGTAGACATATTAACCCACTGATCACCATTGCATTATGTTCCGAGCCGAACAAAAACTCAGTGTCTATGAGGCATTGTATAGCAAACCGTACGGAACGGGTGGACGGCAGTATACCATCCTTTGTGCATGTCTATCTTTTGGACAATACACCCCAGTTCTTCTTTGTGCCCTCTATCCTCATTGGTTTCGATAACGTGACACTTCATGTAGATATAGCCTTACACTTTGCCGAGAACTTACAGCCTTATCTGAGTGATCCATCGGGCATGTAAAAGCCCATAATGTCAGAATATAAGTAATATTTATCATCCAACTGATCGAACAAATGATGTTACCCCACTTCTGAATCGAAGCAACTGCTGTCTAGCTGGCCGATATAACCATGCCATACTGATCACACGTGAACCATGTAAGTTGAATTTCTTTATAGACTTCATCTGGCTTTGTTTTTCCTCGTTTCAGACAACAGATCAGAATCTCATCTATATCCTTGGAAAACCGGAGGAGGGAACGCAAGATGATCTTCGTCGTCTGATTGAGGAGGTACACCAGTTGCGCGTTAGTTGTATTTCCTAGTCATTTTTTTTTATCAAGCGCCCCTATTTTGCCAAAATAACATTCGCTCATTTCGGAACTAAATGATATGGGAGACAACCATCGGATAACATAGTGAAATAGTGATTTCTTGAATGTTCGATGTTTTAAGTAATGTAAGGAAAAGCACATCGGTTTGTGATCTGCTCATAACATTATAGACCAAATTGCCCCTAATACTTCAACACTTATCATCTTAAACTTTCGTAGGTGTTCGAATTTCTTCACTGATCCTCTCTTCCGGAAAAAAGCTTGTCCGTTAAGCTCACACAGTTGGAGGTGAATAGGCAATTATAAGGCTGCTTCAAATCTACTTTTGATGTCAAGTGGACAAGATTGCCCAATACCACCCTTTGCTCTCATCAAAGGTAACGTCGTTGGAGATGTACTTTCCGATGGTATCCAGCATGCCTCACCATACTTTATCCATGGTGGCTGCTCATGGCTGGGAGAGATCAGAAGGCGGCC
>JTDE01000664.1:202165-213463 GCA_014338405.1 Paragonimus skrjabini miyazakii
TATGTGATCCGAGCTATGAAAGCTTTAATCGCCTTGCTGAGCAAGATTGATAGGTACAATTTGCGCGGCTTCAGAGTTCGCGACCATCCAGACCGACAGTGAGGAATGCTCTCGGGCAAGCCAGTGTGTTGCAGTCATTGATGAGCCTAAATCCGAAAAGTCGTTGGCTTCTTTTTCGTGATACTCCGTCGTTGTATTTTTGTTTTGTTCGTCATTACACTTCTACTATGCTATTTCGTGAACTACTGTTAAAATTAGCGACATCCAGAGTCGCAGTACTCACAAGTACAAGCCGAAAATGATGACACTGACGTCTTATCTTAATAGACTATCATATAAATGTCTATAGATGTATCAGTAAGATGATCGAGTTATACTTATAATACCTCATTAACGCTTTTCCACATGCGACACCTACGACAAGAAAAAGGTGTCAAAATATCTTTCGGATTAAGCGTACGTATTCTGCGTGCACACAAAAGAGAGAACGTGTTTGTCGTTTGATGGTAAGGCATGTTCGTCAATAGGAAACGAGTAAAAGAAGGAATGGATCATTAATCTCCGCTCACTCTTTACAGCACCAGCTAGTCCCTCTCAAATTAGGCCACTTTTAATTCGTGTTCTTTTATATAGGACTACATTGACAAGATGAGAACGCAGTACATTGTTTTCAAGTCTGACTGGTTTTATATTCAGCCCTGTGTATATTTGTTTTTGTTCCAGTTTATGTTGATAGATTGTCGTAGACCAGTCTCTCTGAGCTGATCATTAGCTCAATAACATGCGTATTATTTTCAAGGGTGCAAATCCGAACTGTGTGAACGCAAGCGGAAACACACCATTGGTGTTGGCTGTGCAGAATCGCAAAGTTGGCGCGATTCCGATTTTGGTAGAGGCTGGGGCCAAAGTAAACGCTGCGGGTGCGCCGTAAGTTGCACACTATTTTTGATACCTGTTCCCTTTTACTCTGTTTCGCTTTTTTTTCTTTTAGCGCAACTAATCAGTAGGCTTGTGTCTACTGCTATCGAGTCAAGGCACCAGAAAAGGATTTATTGAATGCGATGGGTAAACCTTCAGCTGTATATCCTGGCCCAATTGTTCTAAAATGCGCTAGCGTATGTGGTTAAAAAGATGCCAGGCTATGCAAATGCTAGTTGTTTGAAACTCACGAGGAATAATTGATACCCTGCGTGCAGATGCTTGATGTGTCTGTGAAACAGAAACTTTTTTAATAAGGACGGCAGTTGATGGGAAGAAGAGTGAAAATTGTCTGCATAGAGAAATGCCGCAATGCAAAGTACCTAAAGCATATTAACTAAACGTGGAGATGTCAATGTGGCGGTTCAATGGCGTTCATACACAATAACTTACTACACGGTCACACGTTTGAGTTTGCCTACTGCGACCGCTCCTGATTTTGTCTTGGCAGCCCCATAGTGTCTGGTCCACATACCAGTAGACATCCTGTACTGCATAGGTCGATAATTTAAATAAGAAATTAAGCGGGATCAGTAAAAATCATAGGAGGTCAGTGTAATCAATAACGGAAAACACAATATGCAATCTAAGATGAAACTGTTGCAAGCCCTCGAAAAAAAATACGCTGGTTCGTCCACGGTATTAGTGATACGCTTGATAGATATCGGATTCTCCTCCTCATAAATGAAACGGAAAATCCCGTTCCTGAGAATAACGTGACTGTCCCGGTTAATTACTCCCAGGACAAACCGAAAGACATGTAAAAAAGCAACTTTGTTCCGCTCCAAAAACTTGTGCATCAAGGAGAAAATTACAGGGTATTTATATGGTGCAGAGCGACCTACGAACATTTTCGAATCAGGGGATCGAAGGACAACTAATAACAGTAGTTAAGGTCACTAGTCCACCAATGAGCATAGCGGAATTAGGGTCGGACAGGTAAAACAAATAACGAAGGTTGCCTCTCGACTGTTCCGGACCTTTCCGCTCATTCTGATTGAATAAAATCGTCTTCTCGAATAAAGAGGCGGTTTTAAACGGAAGCATAAAACCGTATGTCAAGATGTTAACCGCCAGAGAGAATGGTGAAAGGGAACTTTGTCGATACGAATGAATCAACTAAGATTAAAGTAGTTTGGCAGATTTGACAATTTAGAAGAGATCCATTCTGTCTCTGGTTCGAATCCAGCCTAAGTTAAGATTTTTCGCGAATGGATCTCTTCCAAGATTAAAGTGTAACGTCAAGGTACTTGACTACAGTGGGTAGACATTAGGCACAATAATTGCAGACTGGATTCTTCACATTCAGTTCCTACGGAAAGTTTCACGCGCCAGCCCAGTTGCGACACCCTGAAATACATAACCGTCGCTCAGTATACATGTCTTAGACACACAGCTCTTGAACACTGAAAGAGAATTATGCAGAAAATACATTCACTCGAAGAACTATTTCTGTGTTAATCAAAGATGAGTGATCAAACAGAATAAGAGGACTTGGCAACTCATGAACCGGCTTCCGGATTTCATCGTGTTGGAATTGCAGTGTTTCTAAATTCTGTACTCTGAACGATTCCCAATGTGTCTAAATCCGGCTCACTGTCGTCTATTGGTTTAGATTGCTGTGCTCATCCTGAACTGTCTTGCATAGCCAGTTGTGCTCTGCCGGTGTGAACACTGGGGTGCTATACCCTCGTTAAGCCGCGACATAAGAATCCATGAAGCGGTTCGTTCATAATGGCTAGTGTAACATGCAAGCCGGCCGTCTTTACTCCGATTGTCCGTCACACTTACGGACCAGGTTTGGAGCAACGTGGAGACACCGGCGGACAGCGATCTTCGGGAGTAAGGGGTTCCAACAGTCCTATAAAGGAGAACAACAAGAAACAAACATGAACCAAAAGCCCAGTAAGCCATGCACACGACTTACACAAACGAAAACTAAAACGGCGCCGACAATACAGCAACACGCCCTGTTACACAATTCAAATTCAACCCGTGCGCACTTGCTAGTTTCGACCGCACGTTACACTAGGAACTGTCAAATTCAGCATCAAAGCAGTGTGTTGAAAACAACTCAGAACAAATCTGAAAATGAAATCACCCTATATGGCTGTAGTTCGGCCTCGATAATACTTAGAGGCAGCCGACTCACTCAAAACACTACAAAAGCGGCTTGCATGATTTTTATGTGATCCGCTGAAAATCGTCCGCGCTGCTTTTAAAGCAACGAAGAGCTAAATAATCCAAGCACTCCGTACGAATTGGTCAGATAAGCCGTGAATTTCTATTGTAAACTTTTCTGCATCCCTCTGGTTCACACGTTTAGCTTGGTTTATTTTATGTTCGTTACTTGTATGCAGTACAGGAAAGGTGTGTCCAATGTCTATAGTTGAAAAATCACAACCACCTGTGGGTCACTTTTTGATTATGCTTCCAAATCACACCACATCATTCGTTTAGTTGTCTCATTTCCCTCCGTTTGTAATCCACCGTGGCACTTCACCTGATTATTACAAATTAGTTTTTGCGTCAATAGGTTGTCCACTTGCTTTTGTATCTTTTCTAGAAACGGGAACACGGCGCTACATGAAGCTGTCCTTTGTGGGTTCGACGGCGTGGAATTAGTAAACACATTGCTAAAGTTAGTGTGCTTTTCCATGTTTTTGTCTACTTCACATTCCCGTTAATTCACCGCTTGCAACACGTTGTTCGATTCTGAACTCCTGTCACCATGTTGTTCATTTATTATGCAAAAAAACGCCCATTTATAGAGTACTAGTTCCGAGCAGTATTCCATAGTGATAAGGCATACGTAAATGTTTCGATTAACCGTTCTTTGTTACGCAATACACCTACGGTTTGTAAGCCTGAAATGCTAGCCCGTTCGGAAGCCAACATATTTTTATTCTAACGCACCTTGAACTGCGACCTTGTGATTATGTCCACATAAAGCATACTTAAAGCACACGCATCAATCCTAGCTCCTGTATGTCACCGGATCATGATTAGAATGTTCACATCCCTAATCCTGTTATTACTACTACAGATGTGGCGCCAATCCAAAAATAAAAAACAAACGCAAGGAGACCGCGCACTCTTTGGCTTTGCGAATCAAATGTGAACCGCTCACACGATTGTTTGTCGCACACATGGGACAGCAACAAATTCAACAACTGACCAAAGAAACAAATCAGCTCGCCTCGGGAGATACCGAATCGGAACGGTTTTGAAACCCTTGCTTTTATTCGGGTCACACGCACACAAACATACGCACAACTCGGTGATTTTATTTGAGCAATTCACGTTAGTTTGTCAATAGTATCTGTCTATTTTATGACCGCTTCAGAACAGACAACGACAGAACCTGGCACAGCACACATATCATCTAATAAGGCTTGTCTTTTTCAGCAACGTCAAAATCGCACACACACTCTCTCAAGTGTATTCGCTTTTTTGATCGCTTTGCTGTTTTCTGCTTCACAATAAAACAGTAGTTTTGGTATTTTGTTGCTCCATCAGGACGCAAAAAAACGATATAATCTGGTGTATTGTGGGGAATTACAAGCCGAATTCAAAGACTACCGGAAACACTCGACAGATCGGAGTTGGCCAGGAGTAAGTGTTTTGGCGAACAGTCTGTTTTCGGTTATTCGTCATCGGGGCAGTTACATAACAAGCAGGCAAAATCAAGAGCAGTTTATCACAACTACGTCGCATGGTAGTGAATTGTAGGACAATCAGGAGACCAAATGGATCTCTGGTGGTCTCAAGTGTGTAACAGAGGACCATGGTAACCTTAGGGTCTGAACGATTTTCTTCTGAGTGCACAACTGTAGATTGCGTAACCGAATTCCGATGGCTTCCGCGGTGACCAGAGTGCGAAATTTTACGACTGGGCCGAAAAGCCACTTCTGGTGAGACTTGGTGCCGTGAGTCAACGAAGTGCGCCAGATTTGCACTCGAAATGGATTTTACCTCGCTCAGCTATGTGGGGTGGTGCTCACGTATTCTCTGAGAAGAGCGCCTGATTATGTGACCGACGTAACCTGCTCCACAGGAGCATCTGGAAGAGTAAACACAAATAGAGGTCACACATTTAGACAGCGTGTCTTTGAGTTGTACGTGGACTACCGGGTTGGATCTGAACAAGATTCGCAGTTGTACTGCACTATAAGTCTTTTCAATTGCGTCACTCATTCTACGAGTCAGCATCTCACCTTTCTACTCTAGCGTCATATAAACCAACTTCTTTCGGTTGTGTCAGTTCCATGTCTATTAATGAAGTTCACAGGGCAGTAGGCGCTCTTCGAATATCCACCGTAAAAACATCAATTCTGCTTCAGTCGTATTATTAGTGAAAATTTTTATTGTCCTATGTTTTAAACTACGAAAAAGGTTTCTCTTCTGCCTGAGAGGTACGTAATTGAAAAAGCGAGTATATTGGCCGTTCCAAATCCCCTTCCTGTGTATGCCCCTCTGGACTGAATTGTCTGCACGGTGATTCAGTGCCACGTCCAAAAAGGGATATTCGTCCGTCTTTTTGTCTCAAATGTAAAGTTGAGATTAGGATGTGCCGTGTTTGCCCCAGCAAGTAGGCTACGAAGGTAAACCGTTTCGTCAACCATACAGATGATATCGTCCACGTATCTTTTGTAAAAAGTGCTGTGGTCAATGATCCCATGAAGCGTAGTCCTAACATTGCCATGAGGGTATCTGCCAACGGTGATCCCATTGCAACGCCGTTCTTTTGACGATACCTTTTTCCATCAATCTGAAAGTATACATTCTGCGTGCAAGTTAACATCAGTTGCTTGAGCGTCTTCAGGTAAGCCCATAGTTAAACCTCTCTGTTCACGAACGTACCATTTGTAGAGACTGTTGACCACCTTTGTGGGTATACTCATTCCGAGGGTTTAAATGCTATCAATTTGGTCACCTAATTGCTTTCCAGTTAACTATCGTGCGGCGCAATCATGTGACTAATCGCTCTCGACTTTGCTCGCTTGACAACCATGATTATATAAAATGTTATATAATTGGCCCGATTACGAATAACCGAAAACAGACTGCTTGCCAAAACACTTTTTACTACTAACCAACCCATGGGGGCTATTCAAAACATATCAGTTGATTAAAGCTTGACCAACGCGATCCTCCATCAGTCACATCTTTCATTGTGGAGTCTGTTTTTATTGACTCCAAATCGTCACCTCATGAATGCCTAGATGAAGCCATAAAATCGAACGAGCCGCCTGATCTCCAGGCGACAATCATTCTAGTGTGTTTAAGCCGACACATTACCGAAATCCATCGTAGCAGTGTCAGCAAGTAGATGCAGACTGGAAGCACAGGACACCAGCCTGCGTCTTCACTCACCGAACCGTCTCACCAGGATAAAGGTGTGTATCTTTTGTCGCTTCTGCTGAGGGTGTTTACAGTATATTTGATAAACTAGTCAGCCGCCTGTTTCTCACTGCCATTGCATTATTCACCGAGCGTTCAAACTTCGAAGCCTATAAAAATACCGTTCGTTTTTCTTACAATCCTTACTATAACCGTATAGCATCTTATTTCAGAAGTTAGGAGCCATTTTAGTGTGGGTCACACAGACAAGCTTTGTTTAATGCATTTCTCTAATATGTAACTGCCATGCGATACGACTAATGGATTGCGGTTTGTAAAACCTATCTAAGCATTGTTTTATGTTCACAGTGAACTCAACGATTACCTGTAACGCCTCGATACACTCGACATTTTTCAGTTCCTGTACTTCGATGACTAGAATACACATAACGTGGATGTCAGTAGAGAAGTGCGATTCTTAAGTCTACCACATTAGCATAGCTGGTGTCATAAAGGTGTCTCACTCAAAATTAAAAGTCGCGATTATACTCTACGGTTGCGATCCGTGACCGCAAATGCTTGTAAGTTTTAAATGCATCGAAATATTCAATAATATGTCATCAATCGGACACCAACGGATAGGCTGGGGTTAGAAAGCGGGATTTTAATCGTGAGGATCGATCAGATTCTCTTGCTTAAACTCTAGAGGAGTAAATTTGGATTGTTAGGTCATGTATCAAGAATATCAACCCATCGTTTGAAAGGCCGAGCATCTAGCAGATCCTCAAATTCAGATACAAAGACGCTGACAGATGGCTCATGATACAGAAATAAAGACAATTAATAACATACTGACCGTTGCAAGCCGTATCCATCCATTATGCTGGCATTTCTGTCGTTAAGAAGGTCTGATTACAAATGTTAAGAGGAATAGCAGTGTGAAAGCGGTCGTTAATTTTGAGGTAAAGACGATTAGTGAAACTAAGCAATGGAATCTTCACGGAATCAGTCTCTTGGATACTATCTAACTCAACTGCAGCTGATGTGTGTGCTTGTAAGTTGTTGATACTTCAGTATTGGTCGTCTGAATTTGGGCACATCCTTGGTTGTAGGACAGTAAATTAGTAATATCGCACGACGGTGAATTGTTGCTAATGTGTGGAAGAACTGTCATAGGTGGTTTAAACAAGTTACTGAAGCATTAACAATCAAGTTTTCACCGTATACACACATTTGTCTTGCGACCGGTTGCTGAGTTAGGTGAAACGTTATCGGGCTGTCTGAACCAGGATAAGAAATTTCTAAAGAGCGGCTGCAATTATGGCAGACAGCGACAGAAACACAAATGATACTTCGTTTAGGAGCGCGAACATTCGTAAACACAATCACAAGATTCAGAGTCGATCAGAACTGTGAGAGGCACTTGAAACAAAACAGATTCACATAAATATATTTGAAGAAAGGTAGTTCAAATGAAACTTATCACAATCGCAGCGATAAAATATCTTTAATGTACGGTACAAATAAGATCGAACGAGATTTCCCGCGTTAGTTCAAACTCTGATCCTCGAAAAATTTTTGCGGTACTTCATCCTAAAGCAACAGTAAATGCGGAAAATGTGATCGTTCTCACTTCTTGAATAATATCCTGTGCATCGATAACAGAAAGAATTTCCCGTGTCCCTGTTTCCTGCACCTCGCCAGCCAACAAATACTCATCTAACACGAAATAGGCCTTCTCAAAGTGAAAAATGATGTCCAATTCGCAAACCTATCGGACGAAACGGTTTATTCCGATTAGGAACACACGAAACTCACATTTCCAAAGTATTTGTCCAGGATTTCCACGTACCGATGAATAATCTCCACAGTGATTAGTTCATTGTCGCCAGCATCTATGGCACAGGCGAAATACAAACTTGCATATCTGACGGAAATATGGGGGCATAAAATAACGCTGCTGAACGTGGCATACCTGCGATACACGATTTTCATATCCTGCCATTCGACAAACGAACACATCTTAGGTTTTCTCGCAAAAATTAATGAAATGATTTCGCGCATGTATTTCTTTTTCTGCTTCTCGGAGTAAGAACTGTACCATTTCTGAAGGCGAACTTTGCCTTGTCGGCTGAACAGTAATAGAAAATGAATCTGTACAAGCGAGTGCTTGTACGCAACGCGTCATACTTACCATTGTCACCGGTGTCCAACAGCAAATAGATGGAGTTTCACCTTAGTAATCCGTAGCCAGAGATCTTGAATAGAGTAAACAGAGATACTACGATAATGCAATAGAATTTGAAAGGTCTAAGTTGTACGCGAACCCGAAGCCAAGTGAACTAGATGTGACATCAACATGTGCAAAGTGCAAAAAAGTGCGGACGGATCAGCGGTAAATGTTTATGTGCAAACACTTTAGTAGGAAAGTCAAGATTTTATCAGCCCCAGCAATACACCTGAGATTCAATAGCGCATTTTGGCAAATTTGTGAATCACAATAAGTATGTGCGTAGTTTAAGTCTGGGTTACAATTTGAAATCAGATACCCAACACCATCACATGCTGTTATGAAGGCGAAATGAAGCCTACGCTACAGGTGAACAAAGCGGACGTACATTTTGCAAGTTATACGGAGGACTTTTAATGAAAACGATTGTTATACTGGATTTTGCCAATCTGTTCCCATACTCGTTAGGCTGTCCACATATTGAACGATGGTTATCCATCCTTGTGAAAATAGGAACCACACAACAAATGCCTGACATCCATTCCTACAGCAGAACAAAATAAATCGAGCAAGTTGCACAGGCATCAAACAAAATTTTCGGAACAGCAAGCATATCGCCTTCGAAAAAGAGAAACACCATTATCTAACAGAAGGTAGGGAGAAACACAATTAAATGAACACCGATGTTAGAACAGTTTGAACGGCCTCTTAAAAAATTGACGCTTTTCATGTGACCCAAATAAATGCTTTTGAGACAAACGAAGTCACACAAGGCAAATACAGTTATCGATAACTGCTTACTGATACTTACGCATATATATATATATATAACGTGAAAAGCAAATGAAGTGGCAAGTGTGCCACAATATGAAAAGAAAGAGAGTATCATGTTAGACAAAAAGAGGAAAAGGATGTCAAGAGTGAAAGAAAAAAAATAATGCCGACGCATACAGATACTCGCGGTCCGAGCGTCAAGAACTTCCGCTCTTTGCTATATCAGACAGCGTCCGTAACCAATGGTGTTCATTGCCCTCCAGCCAGGGGCGCGCCGTTGAAACAAGTTTCATAATGAGTGTCTTAGTACCGCGAACCCAAGTCATGCACCGGCTATCGCCTCGAACCTAACCCACCACTTGCAAACAAGGCACAGGATGACAGGGGTAAGTTGGCATTCGTAAGGTGTGGCGAGGCCAACGAAGGCTGTGAGATGAGATCAGCATGCTCAGTGATCGACGGAGTCTATTCGTTCGGAAGACATACCGGCGAACTAATGACGCGGTGTTCATACCACACGCCGCTAATGTCTCGGAGACACCGATGGTTGAGAACGGGTACTCTATGAACACCCTCCATGCGGATGGATCATGTTTCGGAACCATACAACATGACCACCTTTACAGTAGCATTGTACACTCAGGCTTTCACAAAAAGACTGAGACCATGTCGACACCAAAGATGGCGCAAATTGGCAAAAGCCACACGAACCTATGCTAAGTGATTTGTGATCTCATTAGACATTCCACCAGCGCTGATACAGCTCCGAGGTACATGAACTTCTCAAACGGCTCGCCACCAAAGATGAGAACAGGTGCGGGGCCCTGCCAATCTTACAACATCACCTTGAACTTGGTGCAAAAGATCATACCAACCTGAAGCCTCTAATCCGTTCAAGGTTTTCTAGGCTCCCTGTGATTTCTCACAGACTGAAGCTATGTCGTCTGCGTACTCTGTCTCGAATTCAAGTGCGTGGGAGCAATTCCACATAATCATATTCGCAGTTTGTCGGGGCACACTCTAAGATCTTGTCTACTGCGAAGTTGTATAGGATGAGGAATACTGAACAACCTTGTCGCACCCCATTAAAGATGTTAAAGGTCGGTGATATCTTGTCACAAGCCTTAACCCTGCCCGAGGTTTGACAGTAAATTGCTTTCAGGATGTTCACATACTTCTCGGGCACACTCTTCCTCGATAGGCAATCCCGAAATGCAGCTCTGTTAATCGAATCGAAGGCCCCTCTGATGTCCACGAAGATAACTGTTGGCTTTCTGTATGAATGGCGAGGTTCAAGCATCTGGCGAATTATGAAGATGACAAATGGTGCCACGACTAGGGTGAAACTCTGATTGCTCCTCACGGATATGCTGTTCGTGCGTTTCGCTTAGTCTACGAAGTACAATGATTGTGAGCAACTTTAACGCAATAGGAATCAGGCTAGTCCCTTTGTGATTTGCACACCAAGTGCGTGGTGACATTCTGAAAATGGGATCGACGTTAGTCAAACTCCAGTCATTTCGAATAACTTCACTGATCCGGAATTCTTGGAGCAGAACCGTCAACTCTTTAACTAAGACTGGGCTCCCATTTACAAAAAAGGCAGGAGGGGTCCACATGACCTAGGTGCCTTGTGGCGTTTAAGGAACCTGACATTACGTGAGGCTTCTGTTTCCGAGGGCAGACAAACGAAAATTAATGAGGACGGGCAGAACCGAAAAGCGTAGTCAATAGTGTGAGTGGCCAGTTGAAGTGCTCACATCAACGCCCATAGCGTCACCGCAAGTTATGCACAAGCTCACCACTCATCATCATCACATCATCATAGACAGCAATACATCAGTGGTTCACACTGATGCTTAACTGCCACACAACCATGAAGAAGAAGAAACAAACCCTGTTTAGGAAGAGAGAAGAAAAAAAAGGGAGGGGACCTAACCACTAAAAAAGAGCCACCTCTACATTCAAACATA
>JTDE01000665.1:20177-31678 GCA_014338405.1 Paragonimus skrjabini miyazakii
ATACTGCCGTAAGACAGTGGAACTTGAACGCTGTATCAGTGGGACGTGCGCTATCTGAACCGCTTCCATGTGCAATGACTGGAGTGTCTTGGATGTTCCGTGGTCGGACAGGGTTCCGAGCACTGAGGTACCATGGTAAGCGCATATGAACGGGATGGAAGCCCTCCCGATGCTGAGTCAGCCTTGTTGGTTAGGTCACGTCCGAAGAATGAGCAAAGACTGTGTTCCGAAGCAGGTGTTAAATGGACAACTGAAATCAGGCAAGCGAAACCTTGGTCATTAAAAGCTGACATACCAGGTAAGTCCTTCTCATTGTAACATTGGCTATGGATGTGGAACCGGAGAACCTGCAGTAATACAATCTGGACTAGCGTCCGCAAGTTCAACAAACAGCTATTGCGTGGCCCAGAACGAAGATGCGCGGTGCTCAAGACAGGCATCGGATCCATAGGTCGTGGTGACATGACTATATGCTGTCGCGATGGTTGCATCGACCAAGACAATGGTAGTTTGGCAACTGATCCGCCCCTCTATTCAGAAACATGGAAGTCTGTAGTCTTGTACCCACTTTTCTTCAGCTTTGTTGGTGTATTGAACGATGAATCGTTTCCCTGATCTCTTCGTAGTTTAACTGTGAATTTTATTTCTCAACATTATCCTCTCTAGAATGAACTAGCATGCACTCGTATGCTGAAATGTTGTATTAAATTTTACATATCTTTCTTCTCAGTATAGATCTTGCCAATACAGTCCTTATCTGTTCATTTTCCAAGAGATTAGGGTTTCGTTTACGTGCTAGCCATTCAATTGGCTAACTAGCATTGGCCGACTGGACATAAAGAGCTCACTCACACATCCACTGGTCTTATTCTTTCGGGTTTACATCGGATACGTGGTGTGTAAGTGGAACCGCAAGTGGTGCAACGCGAGCCACTAGGAGTGATGGTTTGAAGGGCATGTGTCCTTTGGCTTCGGTCACTGTGACAGCCTCAACCGTCAGATGCGTTAATTGACCAGTTTTGCTGAGAAATAAGCTGCTAATGTCAGAACGGTTCCATCCTTGCTGGCTTATCAGCCGTTGGAACGACCTTTTATCGGTCGTGACTAGCTACACATTTGCATAGGGTTCATACAAACCGTCAGATTCCCATTCATTTACGTACGCAAGTCTGCTGTGTTCTTGATACTTGCTGTATATTTGAAGAAGTTCACTTCCCACTGTAAAGCGATTGGACTGGACAAGCGCGTCGATTCGAATGCAAACGGTGATTCGCAGAAGAATGTGGCTAATGTGTGTTGACAACGCGAACAGACATGTCAAAAACATTGCAAGTTGTTCGATTTTACTAACCTTGTCCAAAGCAGCTTTATGACGCCTGGGGTAACTATTCAGGTGTCTTCGGAAAATCATTCGCTTACGTGTCACACGTTTGCTGCTGAGAAGTGTACGAAATGAATTCCTCTTGCGAAATTCCTGATCTCTTTGTGTTATTAAAATTGATGAAGCAGACAAAATGTTTCAAGCACAGTTGTATGTTACACAATGTGAAAATTCCTAATAAAATCACCTTCTTCAACACTTCAGTTTTCCACGGTTTATTAGTTCATAAACAAGATTGATAATTACGAAAGTAACCTCGATTTTATGATTCTCAATCCCGTAGGCTGATTTTCTGTTGAACATGATTAAGGAACGTATTTTTATTTGCTAGCGGATGAATGAACAACTATAGTGAAGAGTTCAATTGTCATCCAAGATTTTTGAAATTGATGTACATATTGCTGGCAGTTGGAATGAAATGTTGACCTATTCTAGTGGGACAATTTTTCATTTGTTCAAAAGAAGAAATTCTTACCGTCCATGCTGATGTAATCTATATTGTTACTGACAGTGATCAGTGTTAATTTAATCTACTTTGCTGTTATCAGTGGTCAATGTTTTCTTCGGTATGAGTAATATGAATGAACCAGTTATAACAATGGAGACAATTATATGTTGAGTGATTGTGTCGATGTCCCTAGTAGATATTTTTTCCTCGTTATGCAGTTCCTTCACAAGCAGCATTACTTTCTGCAGCCATTCTCTTGAATTCTATCTTAGTGTGGTGGATTTTCACGCCGGAGGGGGAGTATTCCAACACTCGGCGAAATACCTCAACGCAGGGTGAGGCACGTTCACAAACCCTCAACGATCGGATGGCCGACAATAGGAGCAATCGGATGAGTCGTCGCTCGATCGGATCGGACCAACGGACGAGACATGGCACGCAAAATAAGATGGACGAATAAATCGGAGACTCGATCAGTCCAACACTCGGGGGAATATCTCGAAACGGTCGTGGAGTACGGTCATAGCTCACAGTGGATAGATGCAGGAGTACACGAGCGACCAGACGAGCCATCGCTTAACAAAATCGGGTGGACGGACGAAGATTGGCAGGCGGAAAACCCCCGGATAGAAGGCACCGATCACCCACATACACTATGCTGAAGTGCACACGACGTGTGAGCGAAACCTCGGGGTGTTGAGTAGAATTCCTACTCATAAACGCGAGCGCGCTTAGCATGTGAACTAGCGTGTTGGATAGTAAAGATCATGCTTTATTGGACGCTTTTTCACTACACTGGTGCCGTGCCCTAAACACAATACAATGAAGCTACCATGGTAAAACCAATTTGCGGATGGAGACCTGGAAGAGTGGCTGTCGGAATTTGAGGCGATTGCGGCATGCAACGGATTGAAAAGCGAAACACAACTTTCGATCGAATTAGGAACACTGCTCACCGGACGGGAGAAAGCTGTCTATGCCTTGAGCAAACAAGCCAAGAGTGCAATATCGTATCAAGAAACACGGACTTCACTGATTCAAGAGTTTACAAAGGAACAAGACCGACAACGGGCAATGGATCGGTTTTATGGTGCCGAATTTTGCAACATTCAAGACCCCCTGGTTTGCTATCAACACTTATTACGACAGCTGATATTGGGCATACCGGAGGCAGGTAACGGGTTATCATGGGGGCGTTCCACGGGTACAGGTTCTGATCGAGGGAGAGCAAAAGAGTGCGATAGTAGATACAGCGTTGGGTGCGTCGGTTACATGCAGAGTGCCAGGATTGCCCGTTAGGTCCGGTAATTGGCATATAGTTACGGTCGGAGGGACGACGTTAAAAGTGATGGGGACTCAGAACGTTGAGCTACAGATAGGTGGTGTCAGGCTACGTCACGCAACGCTAGTGATTGACAGTGTGAAATAAACGATCATAGGCGCCGATCTGCTACGTCGATTGAAAGCAAGCGTAGACCTGGAGAGGAACGAGTTGCGTGTCGATGGCGATGAAGTTGCATCGTGAAGAGACTAAGGATCAGTTCCGAATGGACAGCGTCTCGGTGGAATCTCTGCCAGAGTGTCCGATCCCAGCCTTCCGACAGTGTGTTACTGAGTTTGCTGACTTGTTTACTAACGCGGATGATCAATACGGATTCTATACGTGGATGGAACACTCCAAAGAGTTACGGCCGGGCGAGGAATGCAGACCATTATATCGGCGGATACCATTCAAGTTCTCCCGGAGGTGGAAAAGCAATTAAAGGAGATGTTGGAGTAAGGAATCATTCAAAGAACAAGCAGGCCATTTTCGTCACCGGTCGTGTTGACCAGGAAGGCGGATGGAACGTACCGCTTTTGTCGACTTCAGAGAGCTGAACCGAGTGACGATCAAAGATCCGTTCCCGATGACTCATATGGATAGGTTTTTGCACAGCTGCATGAAACTAGAGTACTATCCCTCATCGATTTGCGCTCCGGTTGCTGGCAACTACCAATGGCACGGAAGGACAGAGCGTAGACTGCGTTTTGTGTGAACGGGCAGTAGTACGAGTTCCTGAGGATGCCGTTTGGTTTGTGCAATGCTCCAGCGACCTTCAGACGTCTCTTGCTTCACATTCTGGAGGGTCAAGAGGGAGTAACTGTATACGGAGATGACATCGTTGTATTCTCCAAGTCAGTGTCGGAACACGTGAACAAGCTGCGAGCAGTGTTGAAACGAATCGATGCAGCCGGCCTAAAACTGAGTATTAAGAACAGCCAGATAGGCCGCAGTTCAATCGTCTGTTTGGGACACACGGTTGGTAATGAAAAACTTCAACCACTGCCAGAGAAGCTGACAGCCATCAAGAACTTCCCAACACCAAAGTCGAAGCGGCAACTGAGATATTTCCTCAAAATGGTAGGTTACGATTCAAAATTTCAACTTGTGGTCGACGTCTCCATCTTGGTATAAGTCATTAATATCGCTGCTTTATTTAGTCGCCTACAATCTGAATACCTCTCTACCGGCTGGCACTTAGTAACAGTCGGCCATCAATTCAGAAAGCACAATTGGTGATGTGTCATTAACGTGAGAAAAGTCCAACTCTATCGCTCTGTTGAACTTCGAATAGGTTTATTCATTTCGGAAGTTTCATGCAATTTGCTCACAACGTTTCTCACTAGGTCACAAAGTGGCAGTTTGCTGTTTCCGTCTTTATTGGATTTGCCTGAGTTGTAGAGTTACTTCTGTTCTCATTCGCCTGGAAGGCATCCAGCATACAGTATTACGGAGTTTGACTGGTCAGCAAAAGCTATTTACTGGTCAACACTCCAAAGCTTTGATGAAACGATCATCAAATTGCTTGCATTTGTATATGCATATATTTATTGCTATTCCAAGGCGCAGTTACAGTGATTGATCACCAGGCTGAATACAACATGTTTTTGTTTAAGTCTACACAAAGTTGTTCGATTGAACAAAAGGTGTTGAAACCGTTGGGCCATGCAATTCACGTTCGTGATGTCACATAAAGGATGTCCACCAACCTAGACAGCGCCAGAATGACAATCTAGTAATCTGTTTTTCTGAATGTTGATAAGCTTTGCTGTCTCATTCAATTTATTGAGAGTGCCGAAGATCTTGTGAAGTTCGAAGCAGTTTACGTAACCCGCAATACTGCGTTGAATTCTTCATGCGACCTGCACATCGGTTGGTTTATATGCAATCCCCTAGAAGGAGTAACTCGATAGTGAATCATTTCGCGGCTGGACACATGATATGTGATTGGTTCCCAAACGATTCCGTGCAACAGCAGGCTGGTTGCTTGATAGATGATATGCAATGCATTACACAATGCGGCATAGCAACTTAGTGAAGAATCGTTTACCTACATTTTCGTAACCGCTGTTATCAACAAGTAGTCATCGTTGATCTAACCCGTGGATATGACTACTGAATAGTTCATATAGATGGAACATCACCCACAATTGATCACAGTTGTCGCATTCTCATAGACTTTCCAGTCGGCCCCTTTCGAAAACATGCACTAGACTGGAGTTTCGCTCTCATTAGAGCTTCTCTTATCAGATGTGCCAAAGCACTTGCTCCGTCGTGTCCTACTCGACGCGAACTTCACCATCGGTTCTTGTCGCATTTCCCAGGTCGTACTTTTGACAGCATTCGGACTCGTCTGCACGCGCTGAATTGGCAGAGGAATACTGCCCCTGCTGCCGATACAACCACCGTCTCACAGACTAACACGACATTGGGTATTGGGTCCCATGCTGCTGATCACTCTGAGTGGTTTACCTGTTTGATCCAAACAGTGATTACCCAACTGGAGTCCAATTGCGAGGCTTTACTTCACATCGATGAACTACTAGCTATTACCCGCGGTCTTCAGGCAGGCATTTTCACCGTGGTGCAAGCTAAATCGCGGTTGAACATGCACGCTTCGTTAGCTTTTCCGTACACCTGGCGACTTGTCACTCGACGACGTGGTCGTGTTTGCGTCGGAACTTACCTGACCACGAAACAGATACGGAAGGCTAATTATGCAGCAATCCAAACGCTCTACCACCAGCGTAAGAAAGACGCTGCGTCTGCAGTTTTTTCTGGAAACTGGTGAACTGCCTATATGATGAACCGCGGCCTCCCAGATAATTCCAACGAATACTGGTCCGAGGTACTATCGGCTCATCCACATGTTGATGAGCGACCTTCTCGCACAATTCTGCTTCCGGACTGGTCATTGGTCGGCCCGATCACCGGAGATGAACTATCACGCACCTTGAAGCATATGGGAAACACCGCTCCGGGTTTGGACAAATTGTTGCCCAAACATTTGAAGCGAATGAAAGCTGATGCCTGGCTGGATATTTCAGCCTTTTCCTGCTAACCCAAGGTTGTCCAATCCATTTATACCGCTCTAGCATCACGCTTGTACCCAAAGTAAACAATCCTTCATCTCCCACCGAGCTCAGACCTATCGCCGTATCTACAACGTTGATACGTTGTTTCCACAAGATATTGGCCGATCGTTGGAATTCGCGCTTGCAACTGCCCGCTCTCCAGTTTGCATTCCTACATCGTGACGGTTGCCTTGAGGCGACCTCCCTGTTTCATGCGCTGCTTAGGAACTCATGTACCACGTCTTCCAGTTTGTGTGCGGCCTTTATCGACGTGTCCAAAGCGTTTAATTCTATCTCACAAGATTCAATCATCAGATCAATCCGAGCCTTCGGTGCTTCTCCACCTCTAACGCACTACATTGCTGAATCCTACATGAATGCTTCCGCCACGCTCAATGGCTCCGTTCTCCGGTCCCAGCATGGTGTTCGCCAGGGTGACCCACTGTCCTCGCTACTATTCATCATGACAATGGATGAAGTGTTAGCATTGTCTCGACCAGAGCTTGGCTACCAGTTCCACGACACACTGGTTGGCGGTTTCGCTTACGCCGACGATCTGATCCTTCTAGCTGAGAATCCTACGCGTCTCTCTAAGAAGCTTGCAGCCGCCGCTAGTGCCCTGGAACTATCCTGACTGAAGATCAACACGCATAAGACTAAACTCGTGGTCATCCGTGGTGACCATAAACACAATGTAACTGCCATCTCCGATGAGTCTATCCACTTCGGCCCGGACATTATCCACTCACTAAGCGCCTCCGACACGGTGACCTATCTAGGTATCCCGTTCACCTGGAAGGGTAAAGCCTTCACTAACCAGCATCTGCAACTTCGTACGATGCTGGAGGAAACTACCAAAGCGCCCTTGAAGCTACACCAGCGTCTTGAACTCCTGAAACAGCATCTGATCCGGAAGATAAATCACTTGTTAGTATTGAGCCGAGTCCACCGTGACACGCTCAAAGCCATGGACTGTACGATTGGCCAGTTTGTTCGGCAGTGGCTTCGCCTTCCTAAAGACACACCAATCAGCTACAGTTATGCCCCAATTCGTTTGGGCGGTTTGGGCATCCCAAGTTTGTCTACCACTATTCCAATCTCGCGCAAATCTCGGGTGGAGATACTTCTCTCCAATCAATGTCCAGTTCTGCGGAATGTGACCAAGTATAGTTCGTTTGGCTCTATCTTGAGGGAAATGAACATCCCAGTACGCGTTCAGGGTGTAGTGGTGACAAACAAAGAGGGAGCCCATATGGCATAGATGGATAAACTCTACCATTCGCTTGATGGCCGTGGTCCTCAGAAAGTATCACGCTCTGCACTCTCGAATCGTTGGCTGTTTAACCCAGATCGCATCTTCCCTAGAATCTTTATTCGTGCTATCCAGCTCAGATGTAGTCTGTTGCAGACTAAAGTCCGAAATTCACGAGATGGCCGAGGTGACCACTCAGTTTTCTGTCGTGGCAACTGCGGTCAACCAGAAATCCTTGCTCATACTCTACAATCATGCTGGATCACTCATGACGTGCGTTGTGCCCGACACAACCGTGTGGCTAAAGACCTGGTGAAGCGACTGCGCAAACTGGGCTCTAGTCTTCGAGGAGTTGCGAGTACCAACGACGAGCTCGTTTATCAAACCCGATGTGATCGTGGTTCGTGACGGCGCTGCCGTGGTGCTTGACGTCAGTATAGTGGATGATTACCGAAGCCAATTTGCCTGGACAGACAAGATTGCGAAGTACGGGACCGACTCTCATAATGCCGCTATTCAATCGGTCCTCCATATTTTTGGCTGTGATGTGAACTCTGTTTCTCATTCACCTGTGATCAACTCTTTACGCGGTATTATAGTTCCTTCATCAAGTAACACTATTCTTCGACTGGCGTTACTCTCCTACGCAGTCACGGATTTATGTCTACTGACTGTTCTAGGCTCCCTGAAAACCCATAACAGATTTGTGCTCGGAACCTCGCGTTAATTGTTGCCACCTCTCTGACAGTTGTCTCACTATGAAGGGCATTTTTGTGTCCCGATGAGTGAGCTTTGACTGTGGTAGCAATTCTGTGTCTTGAAGAGATTTTGATTTTGTGAGACTGACCGTTCACCTATTTTCGTTTTATTAGTTTTCATGTATTTTATTTTACATTCTAAAACTGTTCAGTATATACGCCACATATAACTTTTCATTTGATGACTGGCCCATTAACGCCTGTTATTCTTGTGAGAGGAATTGTCAACTGTTGAATGTCGCTAATCATGCAACGTCTCACATTTGACAGATAGCTTGTTTTCCACATTCAGCTTATTTTATAATATCTATGTTGCTTAATTCTGGTGTCACCGTTTGTTCTTTCTCTGAACGATAAGTGGCTACATTTCAAACAGACCTGGTAAGGTGTATTCTCTTCACTATCTTTAAACACTTGGATGCATCATCTAGGCATCCTTTAAATGTTATTCAAGGGCGAAAGCAATGCCTTCTTGTTTTTGCGTGTTTTCCAGTTCCACTGATGAACTATCGAAGTGATTATTCCGTACAATTTCGCAACCAGTAGTTCCTGGAAGCTTTCAGTTCATTTTCGAGCTGGCGTGTATTTAGACAACGAAAAGTTATCTCGTTGTATTGTGTTGGACGAGTTTAGTGTAGTACTCTCCTGCTGAATAATCTCATTCCCACACAGTTGTGATATCATGAATGCTGGCGAAAATACTCTCCAGTTCTGAACACTAATTTCCTTTTAACCACTTCACCAGAACAGAAAGAAGACATACATTAGTCGAAAACCTGCCAATCATGCACATTACGTAAATAAAGACAAGCGTGGATTAGACATGTCCACGTATATATCAAGTATTACGTAATCCGGATAATAGCAACTCATAGCAACCCGTGCCTGATTGCTTTGATCGACGAATATTTGTACAGCCTGTTTCGCTCGTTCTGTTAAACTTGCTTGCTTGAATTCCTTTGGACACCCATCATTAGTCCCATCAATCAAGCCAGTCTTAGGAGCCCAGTAACTAATGGACCATGTTTTATTTCTCGTATCGTTAGACCAGCGACACTTTCAGACTTGTCCATTGTTTTGTTCACGGCCGTAGTTTTACAACCTACGAACCTGCATAAATCAGGGTACGTCATTGCGTTTTGTCAATGTTTTGCATTGTTGGTCTTGTCACGCAGCGTTCAACGAGGATAACACTGCTTTATATTTGAGCTACGTGGGAGATAACTGGAGGCGGAGCACATTTCTGCGATGGCGAAAATTGCGTGTAATTTGCTTGCACACCTTACGGATTCGTAGTACTACTTATTTAAGTAATAGGACGCGTAACAAGAATCAAGTTGTTATCAAATTAAGTCAGTTCAACGATTTAAAGCATGTAAATAACTGTAACACAGACAGTTTCATCAAACTGGACGAAACACAGGTAGCAATGTAGTGCTCACAGTGAGCCGTTACTGTACTACGTACATGATGACAAACAACGGAAAACTGTTTACAGATGCTTATTTCCTCAAATCTCTCAGGAAGAGCTATGCCAGATAAACGGAGGCCCCTTTGAAACTTATCTACCGTGCACCAGGAAATAGAGTTCAGCAAATGACGAACGAAACAAAAACAAGCTTGTTTGCTACGCGTTTCTTTTCATAATTAAACCTGGTATTTCCAAGATACATAAAAGGAAAACAATATTGTGATATTCTCCTATGATTGTTAAGTCAACTGGTGTTCACATGGCTTATCAGTGTGTTTAATTTCACCCAGTAATTACAAATAACGTTTGGTGTGCATGGCAAAATGGCCCACATGAATATATTTCCAAGGAAGCAAAATATGGCGTATCGTTCGGCACGCGAAAGTTTCGCTACACTTAGAGTCCCGGCAGCGGCCAAAATGTGTACTACTGGGGAGCTCTAACAAAAGTGAAACGCCGGTCTAGTTTTTCATTTAGAAAAGCACTACCTGTAAGTGCATTAAGATAAATCGTGAGCGACGTTCAATTTATTGTGAACAAAATGCCAAAACAGATAATAAGAGCGTATAATTGTCATTCCTAATTGTGTTGGTTGTCAATAGGATGTTTTGCTGGACACAGATCTTTTGTCTTTCTCAGATTACAAACTTCAGTGTCTTTATTTGTTACCCATTTATCTGAGATCCCCCCAAGATTTAAGGACTACCCGCCAGCTATAATATCCTTGAAGGAAACGGTGGGTAGTTCTACACTCGAGCGCACTTGTGTAAATGTTAGGGTATCTGCATTCTTACAGCCTCGTGAAGTGACATTTTCGAGGCAACGTAGCAGTAGGAAAGTATTAGCTAGGCTAGTTGGTGCGTTTGATTAATAAATATTCATGAAATATTCAGTCGTGTCAGTTTTGTGAAATTTCTGACAACAGTGTAACAAGCAACAAAGCTGGGATCACATTACTTACTACCTGAGAAAGATCACTTGATCAATTTCATAAAAACTATATTCCCATGAAATAGATGGTGAAATATTCCTCCAGGTTCTGATGAATAATTGCTTTACCCAGCAGTTTTTCTGCAGTCATCTCTCTCTCTCTCTCCGCATGTAAGATTCAGTAGGCTGGCCAACAACACAAGCTATGCACATGAGTGTACCGCAAGGTGAATACGTTCACACTGCAACGGAAAATACTCGGAATAGTCCAGCAATACTGGTTTTAACCTACTAAGGACCTACGATGAGAACGGAGATCACACTGAATTGACTATGGTCGTCCTGTCAGCTTCATACGCTATTCTCTGCTTCCTTCACCAAAGAGTGGGTAGAAAACAGAATACACATTTTTAGACGAACACGAATTTCGATGAAGTTAGTTGTCCCTATCGTTTCCAACTGAATATATCTCAACCGTCATACTGAACAAAACAACTTGTCGAAGCTGTAATGATTCGAACCATCGATTTTATAATCTGACTGTTGAGCCATGCTAAATACGGACGTTTTCGGTCAAGCGCTTGTTTGTGTGGAACATTTAGATCATAGAAATATGCTGTAGCATATCAGATGACAGATTGTGGGGGATTGTCAGGCAGGAATTGCGAGCATTCCAGCTCTCGACGGAATACCCCAACGCAGGGGGGAGGTGCGTTCAAACACCCACGGTGAGCGGATGGAGAACAGCGTGGGCGACCGGATGAGTCATCGCTCGACCGGATCGGACCAACGGGCGAGACGTGGCAGCCGAAATAGAATGAATGACCAAAGTGAAGGTGTGATTATTCCAACACTGTCAGGAATAT